>JAODAL010063251.1:0-19339 GCA_025379985.1 Phyllomedusa bahiana
ATAAAAAGGGGGAGAATTTTATCCCGTACTATAAACAGGGGCGTAAATATCCCGGGGTGCAGACGAGCAGCTCCCCCGGGGCCTGTGGTCGGGGGGGGGCCCGGGCGCAGCTGCTACCGGCGTCTGTTCCCCCGGAAAAAGCCGTCCTGGGACCACCGCAGTGAACCTAACAGTTCATCGGCGGGGGGGAGCTGAGGGGCCCGGCGCAGGGCCGGCCAATAGGAAACAAAAACCTGTACTGCTCTACCGGGGGGGGCCTCCCCCGTCTGTGAAGCCGGGGGGGCCCCGCCCCGGCGGGGCTCCACCCCTTTTTTCACAGAGGCCCCTTCTTTAAAATTGTATGCAGGTCCTTTCAGCGATACAAATTAAGATGAATGGCGGGGCAGGGAGGGGCGTGCGCTTCCCTGCCCCTGCCGCCATCGCTCTGCGGGGGGCGGGCCCGGGGGGGGGCGGAAGAGACTCATCGCGCCTTCGCCGAGTTTCCCTGTTCTCAGCCCCCCCAAGGGGCCCCCTTAAAGAGCAGCTTGGGGCCGGGGGGAGAGGGAGACGGGGAGGACAGGGGGGGGAAGGGCCGGGTAAGTATCACTGGGGGGGGCTCTAAATTTGGGCGGGGACTATATCTACGGGCTCTAAATATTGGGCGGGAACTATCCCACAGAGGCTCTAAAATATTGGGCAGGGGGAACTATACCTCAGAGGGCTTTTTTAAATATTGGGGGGGGGGGGGAACAAAAAACCCTAAGGGGTCTAAATATTGGGGGGGAAACTTTGCCTAAGGGGCTCAAAATTTGGGGGGTGGGGGAACAACCACGGGGGGCCTCTAAATTTTGGGTGTGGGGGAACTATACCAAAGGGGGGGGTCTAAAAATTTTCTGATGGCGGGCCCCTTTTCTACCAAAAGGTCACATATGGGGGGTACTTTTGGCTTTGTGTACTGATCGTAAATTGGGGGGTTTTATTTTCAGTCACTTTGTGGTCAGTTCTGGGGTATACGGTTCCCTATGAGTAGGGTTATTGGTAATGTTGGTTTGGGTATGCGGATTTTTTTGGGTCCGTAGATGGTAAAAATGTATGGTGGGGTATTTACCCCTTGTATTTCAAACAGCAGTAGGGAAAAGGGGGTAGGGGTTGGGAAGGGGGAGGAGGGGGTAAGGGCCCCATCCAAAAGTTTGCTTTGGGGGCCCCCGGCTTTTCCCAGTTACGCCCTTGCTATATAGTTCCTCACAGGAGGGGGTATTATACTTTACAAATTTACCTCACAGGGGGGGATAATACTGTACATATAAGTTACCTCACAGGAGAAGGGTATATTACTGACATATATAGTTACCCCACAGGGGGGGTTTTTTATACTGTACAATAGGCCCCGTTCACAGGGGCTTTTTCTCCGCGGATTGGCCCGTACTCCCGCCGGTTTTGCGCTTCAGTACGGCCCCAATCCTCCCTGCATTCGGTAATCCACTGCTCTCATAGAGAACTGGTTTCCGTCGCTCCTCCCCGCCGCGAATCCCCCCCCCGGGGGGGAAAAAATGCTGCAATTTTTTACGGCGCGTAGCGCCTAAACAATGCTTGCTATGGGGCCGGGGGGAGCGGCGCCCCCCGCCGCGCTCCGGCCCCACCCCCGTCCCGCCCCTTATTTCACGGCGGATTTTGTGAGCTCAATACAGCTCAAAAAACCCCGGGGGGAAATTAAAAGCCGTTTGAAACAGGCCATAGTTACCCACAGGAAGGAGTATTACTTTTACATATATAGTTACCTCACGGGAGGGGAAAATTTTTAAACATACAGATTTTTACCCCACATGGGGGAAGTTTAAATACTGTACATAATAGTTACCTCACAAGAGAGAAATATATAATGTACATATTATTTTACCTCACAAGGGGAATATATACTGAATAATATTTCCCTCAAGGAGAGGAATATATACTGTACTATATATTTTGTACGGAGGGATTAAAATTTTATATAGTTACCTAAGGGAGGGGAAATTTTTAAAACGTACAATTATATTTACCTCACAGGAGGAGCTAAACCCTACATATATGTTACCCCAAGGGGGGGAGTATATACTGTCTTATATAGTTACCTCACAGAGGGAGATTAACGGGACATATAAAAGTTCCCCTACAGGAGAGGGATATAACTGTCATATATGGGTACCCACGGAGAGGAATTATCTGTACATAAAATGTTACCTCACGGGGGGGAATATATACTGAAACAATTATTACCTCACAGGAGGAAAATATATAATGTACATAAAGTTCCCAACGGGGGAATGGTAACTGTAAAATTATATTACCTCACAGGAGGAGATGTACCTTTACTTTTATATTTCCTCCAGGAGGGAGAATATACTGTAAAATATATTTCCCCTCACAGGAGGGGATATATACTGACATTATTTTTTACCTCCAGGAGGGATAAATACTGTACAATTATTTTTACTCAAAAGGGGGGGGGAAATATACTGTACATATATAGTTACCTCACAGGAGGAGATAATATACGTAATATAAAGTTTTCCCACAGGAGGAGATAATATACGTAAATTAGTTCTCACATTAGGGAATATATAAAACGTACAATATAGTTTCTCACTTAGAGGAAAATTTAACTGTACATTAAGCCCCCTCACAGGAGAGGGTTTATACTGTACATAATAGTTCCCTCACAGGGGGAGATATATACTGAAATATAATTTTCCTCACAGGAGGAATATTTACTGTACAATAGTTTCCTCCAGAGGGGAAATATACTGTACATAAAAAGTTACCTTCAAGGAGAGGAGATATATACTGTAATATAAGTTCCTCACAGTAGGGGAGATATAACTTTTACAAATATAGTTACCTCACAAAAAGGGAGATTTTCTGTACTTTAAAAAGTTACCTCACGGGAGGGATAATATGTAATATTATTTTACCTCCCCGGAGGAGATAATACTGTACAATATAATTCCCTTCACAGGAAGGGGAGAATATATGTACATAAAATAATTTACCTACAGGGGGGGAGCTATATAAACGTACTTATAAGTTCCTCACATGGGGGGAGATATAACTGAAAAATAAAGTTTACCTCACAGGAAGGAGATATTATGTACATAATAGTTACCACAAGGAGAGGAATATATACTGTACTTTTATATTACCTCACAGGAGGGGAGATATATACTGTACTATAAGTTTCCTCAAGGAGGGAAAAAAATTTACATATATAGTTCCTAACAGGGGGAGATGTATATGACATTAATTACCTCACAGAGGGGGGTTTACCGGGACAAAATTTAGTTACCTCCGGGGGGGAGTTTTAAATACTGTACATTTTTAAATTAACCTACAGGGGGATAATACGTAATATATAGTTACCTCACGGGAGGGATTATACGATTTTAAATAGTTCCCTCACGGGGGGGAGATATATATGTACAATAGGTTTTACCTCAAAAGGGGAGTATAATACTGTACATATATATTTTATCCAGGGGAGATAAATACTGTACAAATAAGTTCTAATTTAAGGGGAGTTTATATCTGTAAAAAATAAGTTCCCTCACAGGAGAGGAGAATATACTGTACAATATAGTTACTCACAGGGAGATATATACTGTACATAAAGTTACCCACAGGAAAGATATTATGTACAATATAGTTCCCTCACAGGAGGAGTATTTACTGTACATATATATTTAAAACCTCACAGGAGGGGAGAATATACGGTTCATATATATTTTACTCACAGGGGAGGAGATATATATGTACATTTATGTTTACCTCACGGAGGAATATTACTGTACATATATAGTTACCTCAAAAAGGAAAAATATACGTACATATATATTTTACCTCACAGGAGAGGATATATATACTGTACATATATAGTTACCTCACAGGAGGTCACCGCTTTCCTCACACAGTAATGGGGGAGTTGCATTGTGGTACGGTCCCCTGTATTATTATACCCCTCTGGCTTGGACTCTGCCTGATTTCTTTTACCTTTTAAAAACCCCAACGGTTCCTTAGATTTTTAGGTGGACCCACAAGGTGCCACAGTATGAAAATTCTAGGCTAAAATATACTTTTTTTTGCCCCATACAACCAATCAAGTGCCCCTTTTTTTTTCAAGGTCCCCGGTAAAATAAAGGGCCCGCTCTGATGGTTGCTATGACTCTGATTGGTTTTACTAGGGGCAACAAAGTGAATTTTGACCTAACATTTTTTCATACAGGGGGCCCTAAGAAATGAAAGGTAAAATTGGGGGCACCATGAAAAAAAAAACTCCGACGACTAGGTATAAATTTTTTCCATCTATGGGGGCTTTTATTTTGCATGACAAAATTTACTTTCTAAGGGTTTTAAAAGCAGTAAGAAGACATCATCCAAAGGGTTGAAAAAACTAAATCTGTTTTGTTCCTCCACAAAAAAACAACAACGTTTCAAATCATTTAGTTTTGTTTAAGCAAGCAAAAGGATTAAAAAAGGGGGGGTCCAACATTATTCTCTTATCAGTCCCGTTTTCTTGGGTTTCACTTTGAATTTAGGGGCGTGGGGGTTTTCTGGTTTTTACAGGCTCATTAGAACCCGGTTGTACTATAGCAACCATGCTGGCAGCCTATCAGGGTAGATCAAACAGGTCTTAGCTATAGGCCTGAGGAAACTGATGCAGCCCCTCAAGAGGGGGTTTTCTCAGATAGGAGGACACTGGTAATGGCATATATTGCAAAGTGACTTGTTTTGCAAATCTTTAACATACAAAACAAAACCTTGTACGAACAAAACCCCTTTTAAGCCACGATGTATCCAAAAAAACAGATGGACCACGTTTTAAAACGTCTAGGTCTAAAATTCACTCGTTTTCCCATAGCAACCAAACAAACATAAACAATCAGAGCCCAAGAAAACCCAAACGAGCGCCCCCTTTCTTTTTACCAGGCACCAAATTTTTTGAAATTTTTAATGGGGCCTCTGATAGGTGATGGGGGCCCGAGCGGTTTCAAAGGGCAACAAAGTGAGTTTTAGACCTAGACACTTCTCATACATGTGTCCCATAATGTTGTCCAATCCCAGCATTGGCCCTTTTTTGTTTTTTCCAATTTTTGACATTGCTTTTTAAAAACAAAATATATAACAATCCACATAAAGATGTCATTACAAAAGTATTTACTCTACATCATTGAAGGGATAAACCAAAGCGACAATCTCAGCGGTATATAATACCCAAATATATCTGGCAAAAAAATCCTTGTTGATCCAGCTTGTCCGTCAAAATTATAACTTTATTTCAAACTTCGCAGACAGGGAATAAAACATGTCGATGTAACGCTTACGCGTTTTGGGCCTGTCTGTGGACAACGATCACATGGGTCCAAAATGCGCACGCGTTACATCAACATGTTTTATTCTCTGTCTGCAAAGTTTGAAATAAAGTTATAGGGCGACTTTTCTGAAAACTGGCGCCGCCACAGCAGCAATTTTTAGGCGCATTAAATCAGTGTAAAGTTCGACCCTCTCAAATATCTGAGGTCAGGTATACCTTGCATAGAAAACTTAATGCGCCCAAAAGGCGCATTGTGCAAATCGTGGCGCATAGCGTATCATTGGTAGTGTATGTAATTCGCCTATCTAGGCGCATTGTGCAAATCGTGGCGCATAGCGTATCATTGGTAGTGTATGTAATGCGCCTATCTAGGCGCATTGTGCAAATCGTGGCGCATAGCGTATCATTGGTAGTGTATGTAATACACCTATCTAGGCGCATTGCATAATGGAGGTGCATAATGTACCATTACTAGTGTATCTAATGCTCCTCGATAGGTGCATTGCGTTATGGAGGTGCACAGCGTATCATTGCTACTATATGTAATGCACCTTTTTAGTATATTACAGTTCATTTACATCAAGAATATGCCGTCAAAAGTGTTTTTGGTACAAAATAGACCCAAAAAAATGGGGCTTGCATATTAGGACATGTTGCCAATAATATTTATGAACAAGTAAGACGGCTATGAATAAGGACCACATAGGTTCCAAACGTGTAATAGTTACATCAACATGCTATATTCCCTGCCTGCAAAATTTGAAATAGATTATAATTTTTATGGACAAGCTAGACCGCTATGAACAAGGACCACATAGGTCCGAAACGCGTAATTGTTCAATCGACATCTTTTATTAACTGTTTGCAAAGTTTGAAATACAGTTATAATTTTTATGGACAAGCTGGATAAACAAGGATTTTTTTGCCAGTAAACCAGTACCACTAGCCAGCGGGAAGATCCGCCTGAGCTGCTTTTAACAGTATTTTGAGAGATGCTTTACAGGAGCTACATGGACATAGGAGCCTGTGAACAGGAGTAGACCCATTAACTTCTATAGGAGAGTAATGAGGGCAAGCTCTGTGACCTGAGAAGTCAGTGTATGGAGAAGGGGAGCTGTGAAATCTTCTATTGTGAATGGTGGATCCTGAGTTATCTATACACAATGCAGTCACCTTTCAGTGTAATCCGGCCTGTGCTGATAATGAGGAGACTGCAGAGAAGTGTTCTCTACAGAACAGGAAGTGCCAACTATTAAGTGGCTTCAGGATTGACTTCTATAGGAGAGTGTTGTGGGCATGCTCTGTGACCTGAGAAGTTAGTGTATGTTGAAGGGGAGCTGTGACATCTTCTATTGTGAATGGGGGAAACCGAGATATCTAAACAATGCGTCCCCTTTTCGTGAATCCCCCTGTGTGATAATAGGAGACTGCAGGAAATTTCTCTACAGAACAAAATTCCCAACTATTAAGTGGCTTCGGGATTTGTTTTTAAATATTATAGAAATATTGGTGCAAGGGGGACTGGAAAGGGGGTACCTGACCGGACTGGCAAAAGCCCCCTTGACGCTCCACATATTTGGGCAGCCATCATTTCTGCAGAAGTGAATAGATTTTGAAAAAAAATGCCACTTAGTTTTGTAATATCATCTATATACATATACCTTTAAAAAAATATATTAATATATAATATAAATTTACACACAAGAGAGAGAAGAGGGGGGGTTATATTATATTTTTTAAATATTAAAAAATATATATATAAAAAATATATATAAAAAAAAAAAAAGAGAAGTGAGGAGTTGAGTCAAAATTTTTTTAGACCACATATTGCTTTCAACATTAAATCACTGCCCATGAAAATAGTACTGCCATTCAGGGGCGCCATCAGGACAGGACTAGCGGTACCCCCTTTATTTTTTTTAAAAAAAAAAAAAGGGTCCGCGCTTTGTTTCCAAAACGGAATGGTAATGTACGAGGGGTTATGCTCAGCTGTATGGGGCCCTGAAATTCCTTCTGGCAGCTCTGCTGCCAATACTGCCCTGGTGTGGATATTCTTGGACTATTGCTATACCACAGCTTGGACACAGAGTCGTAACTTGCAGCTCCTTGGCCTTAGTGCAAATAGAGAAATGGGGCCCCCAAAACTGCCTGTGCCACTTACAAAATGTGGGAAAGGGCTTTTGGGGCCCCCTTAGGCTGCAGAGCCTGATAGCGGCTGCTATCTCTGCAGCCCCCAAAGCTACAGCCCTGCTTGGATACCTTTAGCCTGATAAAGCCTATATTAGGCCGTAATAGTTGCATGTGACCAGGCGTGCCAATAGGGCAGTACGGGCATTACTCCTGTCAGGGGCCCTAATCAAAAAGGAGCCCAGTGAGATGTTAAAAAAAGGAAAAGTAAAGGTTGGGGCCCCCTTTGATTTGGCTGTAGGGGCCCCGAAACCCTTTAATAGGTAAAGATGGCAGCCCTGCATGTGACAATTCATCAGACAATAGTTTTCCTTCTAGGCTGACATTAAATGACATTGGTGATGTCCTTGAACTCAATGTAATGAGAACTTTGCCTTGTCTGCGATGTTTTGTACCGAGCAAAAGCATTCAAAAATGGTAAAAAAGTGGTGTAAAATAGGAGCGAAATGTATTTGGGTAATAGAGGGGAGCTGTCCCCCAGGGTGGGAATCTGAGAGCCCTACTGTGCCCTTTAATTTTTCTTTAACTTTTTCTTTTTTTTAAGTGGTTTTTGCGGGCCTTCACTTTCCAAAAAAGGTTTTTAAAAGGAAAAAGGGCCGGCTTTAGAGAAATTGTTTGAGCAAAAAAGCCAAAATGCCGGGGGAAAAATGGGGCAAAATTCCCTACTGAAGGCAAAAGGAAGTTTCGCATAATGGCACTCCAATGGGGTTTTTAACCCCCTTTTAAACCAAAGGGAAACCTTTACCCGGAAGGGCCCAAACTTAAAAAACCGCCATGTTTCAGAAAAAAATTAAAAAATTTTTACTTTAAATTAAAGCGACTACAGGACATTAATCTATAGCAACAATGTTCTAATTAACTAAATAACATGCCTGAAATACCCCTTTTGGGGGTATATGTGATGAACATACTCAGGGGTGAAAAAGGGAAAAGCTAATACATACATAGTAATAGGGCTTTCTGAAAATACTTTGAAACATGCAAAGTAAAAAAAATTGCGTTTTTTAAAATGGGATATTCCCCCCAAATCAGAAATATTTTCTGAAAAAATACATCGCCCTACTTAAAAAAAAAGGTTTCCGGACCTCGCTATAGATGTTAATAAAAAAAAAAAAGTAGACCTACTTGAACCCAAAAATTTTTTTTTAATTCCGGCAGATACATTTTTTTTAAAGCGGGAAAAAGGTGGATTTTTTAAGGTCCCCCCAGTGGAGTTGATTCTTAGGGGCCACCGGTGAAGTTGATTTTTGGGGGGCCCCCCCATTGGGGGTTGAATCTTGGGGCCGCCCGGTGGAGGGTTTTTTTGGGGGCCCCCCCGTGGAGTTAAATCTTGGGGCCACCCCGTGGGAAATCCCATTCTTGGAAACCTACCAGTGGGGTTAATTTTTTTGGGGGGGCCCCACGGGATTTTTAAAACTTGTTTGGCCCCCACCAGTGGAGTTTATTTTTTGGGGGCCCGCAGTTTGGGGATGATTTTGGGGGGCCACCAGTGGATTTGCAAACTTGAAACCAGCAAGGGGGGGTTGGGTCTTTGGGGGGCCCAAAAAACCAAAAATTTTACTGCACTGCTCTTATAATCCTTGTTTCAAACCTCTTTTTTTTTTCCTCTGCCTTTCTCCCTGAAAAGCAGCCCCACAGCCCAGTGGGGTTTTCCCTTACTTCTCTGTGGCCCAATCTGAGCCTGATTAGGGTGTTTTCTGTGGTTGGGGTAAATTTTAAAAAAGCAACTTTTTTGTGTGGATTTTTATTGCCTTTCAAATCCTTGGTGTGGAAAAAAAAAAAAAAAGAATGGACGTCTTTTGAGCAAATCCTCGTTTTTGGGTGTGGCAAGAATGATGCTGTTAGCCCCATTAAAATGGGCTAACCAACAACCATATCAGAGGCAAATAAAACCTCTGCAAATTAAAAATCCTGGGTATCTTGGACCCTAATACCTGGACCCTGCCTTGGTATTAACAGATCCTATCATTTCCACTTTCCCCCTTAAGGGTTGTAACAGGGGTTTTAAATTGGGGGTGTTTATCAAATGTATACACTTTGTGCATCATACACAAAAGTACGGCTAAGTTCACACGGCATAATTGCGGGGCGGGAGAGGGAGTGGGGGGGGGGGCGGCAGCCCACCGGCCTCATAATCATGCATTACTCCGCAAGAAAAAAGCCTGAATAAGACCGTCATTATCACCCCCCCCAGCCTATTTTTTCGGGGCGGGGGGGGGGGAGGAGGCGAAAAACCCTAGTTCTCCGGGAGAACTGTGAATTACTTTTATTTATTTGGACGTAAATCGCCCCGTATTGAGGGATTTTGGGCCCCGCGAAAAACGGGGCGAAATACGTCCCAAATTTTAAAGGGTGGAGCATAGCCTTGGGGGGAAAAATGCATACTTTTCGGTTTAATTTTAGGCCAAATAGAGTCCAATTCAGACCTTGTTTGCTCTATAGTTCTTTTACTGTAAAGGGTTTTCCAAAGCAGGGAGTTTTTCAGGGCAGAAACAAGGGTTAAGGAAAACCAGCTACCTGGGACCCCGGGGGCCTCAACGGGGGGTAAAAGGTGTTTTGGGTAAAATTTTTTTCCCAGCGGGCAAACAGCAAAAAGGGGAAACAGCCCCGTGAAAAACCCCCTTCACAAAGGGGAGGAACAGGGGTTTCACTAAGGGAAATGGGTGGATAAAACCCAATCAATTTTTTTGAATTTTTTAAAAACCCCATACCCAAAAATATAAAAATTTTTTTTTTTTAAAAAAAAAAAAAAGTGCTGGGGAAGAGGATGGCTTAGCTAACCCGGTAAGTAGCAGCTATGGCATGGGACAAACCCGCCCCAAAGTTTTTAGGGCCCCCAATGTTTCCCGGGACAGGAGGCATAAAAGTTTATGCGAATGGGGGCCCCACTTCAATTTAAGGGAATTGTGTGCCCCAGGTTTAAAATAATTTGTTTTAAAACAGGGACAAAGAGGGAAAAAAAAAGTCCATTAAAATGAATTTTGATTAGTTTGGCAAAAAATGAAAAGTTCTTAAACCCTTCACCCAAAAACTGAACCCAAATTTATGTTTTAGAAAGCACCTCCCCTTCCCCGGGGGGTAAGTCCCAAACCACAAAGTGGTATCGGAGCTCTCCTTTTACAGTCATGGATCCAGGCAGTAAGCTTGATCCTGTGCCAGCCAACCTTGTGCAGAGTCTTTTCTGGGTTTTTTTTTATTGGGTTAAAGCCTTTTAAAAGGTTTGGGGACATCTTACCCTTTTCTTGAGACCCACAGAAACCCTTTTCCCTGATAAACAGCCAAAAATAAAAAACCCCACGGAAACAAGATCGGGAAACAGACCTCCCCTTTAAAAGATCCCGCGGGTTCCCCCAAAACAAAAATATGCATCCCAGAAAGGAGATTTCTTTTCCAAAAACTCCCCCCTTTTTAAAAGGTTCTCGTATCGAAGGCGCTTGACCTGTGCCCCTCAGATCCCTCCCTGGGTTTTTGGGACATCTAAAGTTTACTGGAATTTTTAAAAATGCTCAGGGCTTTAGTATAAAAATGGTGCTTTCATTCGGTTTTTTCTAAAGCAGAGGCTTTTAAAAATCATTTTTTACCAAGGGCTCAAACAGCCCAAAAGGTTTTTCCTCAAAGAGCCCTGAAAGGTGGCTAGGGCTGTCAGAGCTGTGCCACTACCTGTGAAATTCTGAAATCAGAGTGTGATGGGTGTAAAAATGTGGCCTCCAGCTGTTGGGAAACTACAACCCCTCTGCCCCTGTTTTTTACATGATATAATGATGAGGGAGTTTAGTTTCCAACAGCGGGGGGCCGCAGTTTGACACCCCTGGAGTAGTGTGAAGGTGTGCACTGGAGCTTGAGATCCAAGATGGCCCCCGCTTCCTGTGCCAGTGCTGCTGCCAAGCGCTGGCTGCGTTCTGCATAGAAAGTAGAGAGCCAAGTCCTTATGTGTTCCTACTTGCTGTGTCTAAGGGCATGTCCCCACGGCACGGATTTTGCGGCCGGTTTTTTTTTTTAAGTTTTGGTTTTGCAAAGGCGCCCCAAAAAACCGGCCGCAAAACACAATAGGGTGCTAGGAAAACCCCCCGGGAGCAGCCCCACTGCACGGCTTTTCCCCCCATGTTTTTTTCCCGCCGGGCTGCCCAAAAAACCATTGTGCTTCACATTCTTTCCCCCCCCGGTTTCGGACGGAATATTTGCAAGTCATTGAAAGGGGGGGGTTTTTTTCTCCGCCCCCCCCCCCCCCCCCCGACCCCGGGACATGCAAAACAACAAATACCCGGAGGCAAACTGACCGGTATTTTTCCTTTTCCGTGGGGATGGCCCCCAAGCTCTTAAAAAAAACCCCTTTGCCCATGCGCCTTGAGTCTGACACATGTTCCAAAGTTTTTGTTTGATATAAGCCTGATCCTTCTAATAACAAGCATTCATCAATTAAATGCTTACTGGGCCCCTTTTTTTTGACTACAGGGGAGCCCCCGTTATAAAAAATTTGACTTTAAAACAACTTTAAAAGGGGTTGTCTCACTACAAGGGGTTTTGATTTTTTGTTTAAAAATCTTGCAGAAAAAAAAGTATTTGAATTTGTCCTTAACAGTTTTCCTACCTATCCTAGAATCCCTTTGTAGGGGGATCGCTCCTCAGGTCATATTCAAGACCGTTTTTAATCTTCCTATAGGCTGCCAGCCTGGGTTGCTATAGCACAACCCGTTCTTTCCCCTGAAGGGTGCGCACTGGGTTTTAAACTAAACCTGTTTTCCTCCCCGTAGGCTGCCAGCACTGGTTTTCTAAGCTAAGACCTGTTTGTCTCTCCGGTAGGCGCCAGCACTGGTTGCTATGTACAAAACCCGTTTGCTTCCTGATAGGCTGCAGCATGGTTGTTACTCAGACCTGTTCTTCTCTGATGGGCGCCAATGTTTGCAAGCTAAGACCTGTTTATCTCTCCTTAGGCGCCAGCACTGTTGTATAGTACAGCCTGTTCCCTTTTCCCTGATGGCTGCCAGCATGGTTGCATAGCTACGACCTGTTATTAACCCCCGTAGGTGCCCACTGGTTGTTTTAAACTAAGACCTTTTTGATTCTCCCTGATGGGCTGCCAGCACTGGTTGCTTTATCAGACCGTTTTTCCCTGATGGGCACACTGGTGTTTTGCTCAGACCTTTTTATCTCTCTGATAGGCTGCAAGGGCTGGTCTCTAAAACTAAAGACCGGGTTTTATGCAGCCTAGTAAAAAAGTAAACACCCCCTGAATTCAAAATGAAACCAGGAAAACGGACTGAGATAAGTAAAATCAATGTTTTTGAAAACCCCCTTTAAGAAAAATCTAAGAACCTTCATAATCCAAAGTATTCCTGAATTTTGAGGCCACTTTGATTGCACATACCGCTAGTCATCGTGTAAGTTATTGTGTATAGTAACTGTAAAAGGGGCAATAAAATATGCATTTGATATAACCCAACAAGTCTGCTTCGCCTCACAATACTACCGTTTACAGTAACACATAGAAGATATGCTTTGTTCCTATGTAAACCCCACAGAGGTCACATAAACAACCCTTTTAAACACAATGGCAATTTGTTACCACTCCATGAAACAACCTGGTGCTTCACGACCCACAACGTTGTTAGAAAGTCTTCAGACTACACTTGTCATAACATCCAAGAGACATAACATGATGTCAGCGGGAGGTCCAAACCTCTCAGGAGCCATTTCTATTATTTGATTTAAATAAAGTGACCCCATGGCAGTGTACAAAAAGTCTTAAAGGGGTTCTCCCATTCCATTGATTAGCCTTAGACATGTAGGCAAAATAAAAAATTACCAAATGCATTAGAGTCAGAACCGTTCTTACCTCCTGATTGCAAAAAGAAGCTTCCATAGGGTACCGACCACCTCTCCAGCAGTCGTCAAGCTGGTGACCCCACTCTCAGTAGGATGGAGCTTCTTATCTTTTTGCTGAGGAAAAACTTTGGGCGACATAAATGAAAGAGCTGAACCAAAAAAAGGGGCAGCTCCTGCTTTATAGAGAAGAGGTCGCACGCCAAAACTTGCACTAGGCACAGTAGATTTGAAGGCCAGAGGGTTTATTTTATGCAAGACATAGCACCCCGCCCCAAATTTGTACCAAAAACAGCAGGTTTAAACATACTGTTTCCCCTTAAAAAACACATAACCCCCTTTTTTATCAGAGGGCCTCCCGTCCATCCTTATCACATAACCCAAAATATAAAAAAGTCAGCTCCTCTATCATAAACCCAAAATATCACAGGGGCCCGCTTTCTCCCTCTATCATATTTAACCCCATTTAACACGGCTCAGCTTCTTGCTCTATCATATAACCATAAAATCACAGGCCACTTCTCCCTCAAACATATAACCCAAAATATCACCCGAGCTCAGTTCAATCCCTCTAACATTTAACCCCAAAATATCACAGAGCCAAACTTCTTCTTCATTCTTTTAACACTTTATATCACAGAGCTCAGCTTCTCTCCCCTATTTATTTTAACCTTATTATCCAGAGCCACTTTTTAACCCTCTTTCAATTTTAAAAAATTTAAAAATCACAGAGCTCACCCTCTCCTCTATCATATAACCCTATTTTTATCCGACTCAGTTCTCGCTCTATCATTTTAAAAACTTTTTAAACACAGAATTGCTTCTTCCCCTATCATTTTAACCCTATTATCACAGAGCTCACTTTAAATCCCTCTTTCATATAACCCTATATTTCAAAAAGCTCACTAAAATTTTCCTTTTTATCATATTAAACCCCATATAACAAGAGTCAGTTCTATCCCTCTAATAAAAACCCTTTTTAAAAATTTTAGGGGCTCAGTTCTTGCTCTATCAAAAACCCTTTTTTATACAGAGCTCAGCGCTCTCCTCTTTCATATAACCCCTTTTTATAAAAGAGGGTCAAACTCCTCCCTCTATCATAAAACCCTATATATCACAGAAACTCAGCTTCCTCCTCTATATATTTCCCTTTTTTCACAGAAACTCCCGCTTTTTTCCCTCTATCATAAACCCAAAATATCACGAGCCCCAGCTTTTTTTTTCCCCTTTTCATATAACCCTATTACCAAAAAGGTCAGCTTTTTCCCGTCTTTTCTTTTAACCCTATAATCACAGAAAACTCAGCTTCTCTGCTCTTTCATATAAAACATATTTATCACAGAAACTCGCTTCTTTTCCTCTTTCATATAACCCAAAAAAACCCAAAAACTCCCGTTTTATCCCCCCTTTTTTATAACCCTTTATATCACGAGCTCGCTTTCTTTTCCTTATCATATAACCCTTTTTTTCACAGAGCTCAGCTTCTTTTTCCCCCCTATCATTAACCCTTATTTCACAGATCCGCCCTTTTCCCATCATATAAAACCCATAAATTTACAGGCCAGCTTCTCTCCATCATTTAATCCTATATATCACAGAGTTAGCTCCTCTCCGTTTCCCTTTAACCCCATTATCCAGAGGGCGCTCCTCTCCCCGTTTTAATTTTTTTAAAAACCCCTTTTTTCCCCCAGGCCCGCCTTTTCTCCTCTTTTATATGACCCTTTATTCACGAGTCAGCTTTTTATCTTTATCATATAACCCCATAAATCACAGGGCTCAGCTTTTCTCTATCATTAAATTTTTAACCCCAAATATCACAGAGTCGCTTTTCCCCCTTTTATTTTATAAAACCCCCTTTTTTCACAGAGCTCATCTTCTCTCCCCTATCAAAAATTAAACCCTTTTTATTCACAGGCCAGTTCTCTCCCTAAATTAACCCTATATAACACAAAGCTCCCGCTTCTCTCCTCTATAAAATTTTAACCCCATTTTATCACGACTCAGCTTCTCTCCTCTATCATAAAACCCTTAAAATCACAGACTCAGCCTTCCCCCTTTCCCCCTATCACATAACCCTATATATTTTCCCGAGTCTTCCCCTTTTTTTATAACCCTATATTTTTACAGAGCTCAGCTCCTCTCCCTCTTTTTTAATTTAAACCCCATATATCACTGAGACAGCTCCTCTCCCCTTTTAAAATAAACCCCGTAAATCACGGGGCTCAGCTCCTCTTCATATAACCCTATATATCACAAAAGCTCAGCTCCTCTCCTCTATCATAAAACCCAAAATATCACAGAAACTCAGCTCCTCTCCCTATATATAACCCTAATATCCCAAGGCTCAGCTTTTCTTCTCTATCATATAACCCCCGTATATCACGAGCTCAGCTTCTCGCTTTCTATCATATAACCCTATATATCCCAGAGCTCAGCTTCTCTCTTCTACACATAACCCTATAACAAAAGAGCCGTTTTTCTACCTCTAACATAAAAACCCCAAAAAATCCCAAAAGCTCGCTCCCCCTATCATATAACCCTATATATCACAGAGTCAGCCCCCCCCCCTTTTTTATATAAAAATATTTATACAGGCTCAGCTCCTCTCCCCTTTCATATAACCCCCAAAATTCCCCAAACTCAGCTTCTCATTTTCTATTATTTAAAAACCCTATATATCACAGAGCTCAGCTCCTTCCCCCTATCAAAAACCCTATATTTCACAGACTCAGCTTCTCTTCTTATAAAAAACCCAAAAATATCACAGAAATCAGCTTCTCTTCTCTATCATATAACCCCCAAATTTTAAAGTTTCAGCTTCTCTTCCTACAAATAACCCTTAAAATATCCAGGGGCCAATTATCTCCCTCTATCATTTAACCCTATTTTATCCCCCGACTCAGCTCCCTCCTCTTTCAAATAAACCCCAAAATATCAGAAGGGTCAGCTTCTCTCCTCTTTTCATGGTTTTGCCCTATATATCACAGAGCTCCCCGCTTTTTCCCATCAATAACCCTATAAAATCACAGAGCTCACTCCTCTTTCCCTTTTTCTTTTAAAACCCTTTTTTTTCACAGGCTCAGCTCCCTATCCTATAAACCCAAAATTTTTTTACCGAGCCAGCTTCTCTTCTCTATTTATAAAACCCCATATATCACTGAGCCCAGCTTCTCTTCTCTATCATTTAACCCTATTTATCTTTTTGCTCAGCTCCCTCCTTTTAACCCTTTTTAACACTAAAAAGTCCCAGAGTCACTTCTCTTCATTTAACCCTATAAATCACAGGGGCTCAGCTTTCCCCTCCCTTTTTCATATAAACCCCAAAATATCAAAGCTCAGCTCCTCTACCTCTATCTTTTAACCCTATATATCACAGAGCTTTAGCTTTTTCCTGTATAAAATTTTAAAACCCAAATATCAAGAAAAATCAGCTCCCTTCCTTATCATTAACCCAAAAAATATTTGGAGTCGCCCTTTTCTCCTCCCTATATAACCCCAAAAGATCATGGCTCAGCTTTTCTCCCCCTTTTAAAATTTTTCCCGCATAAACTTCCTTCCCTTACAGTTTTAAAACTTGGAACCCCTCGAGTTTTTAAAAACTTCGGATTTGTATAAACATATTCATTTATTCATAAATTATCAAATTCCATACTCCTGAAATCATTTTTCCAGGTCCCTTTTATGTGAGAAATACAAAAATGTAAGCTACCAACATATGGCTATGAACGCGAGGTGCTAAATGTATTCAGGAACTTTTCCTAAAGGGAAACGGTTTTGGAAAAAAAATCTTTAAAATTTTCCCGCTTTTAGCGAAAAAAAAAAAACCCCATTTAAACAAAACCTTTCCCTGATAACGTATTTCGAGGGCATCTAGATGATGGGCAAAAATTCTTAAATAATTTTAGGTTTTTACTCCCAATAAAAGGGGGTTTTTACCAATTTTAACAGAAATCCAACAAACAAACCCCCCATGTTGTGTTTATTTTATATATATATATTTTATAAATATATATATATATATATATATATATATATTTTAAAAATTTTAAAATAAATATTTATCAAAGCAGGAATTGGCAAAAAAAAAAAGGAATTTTCTGTTTTCATTGTTTTAAATAGAAATTCCGATTTATCCCTTTGGATAAGGCCCCCTTTTAAAAAAAAAAAGTATACCCCCAGTTTTAAAAGAAGAAAAAAAATACGCTTTAGTACCACCCAGGGGCTGCAAATGCGGCCCTCCAGCTGTTGGGAAAAATACAAATCCCATCATTTCTTTACATAATCTAAACTGGGCTGATGGGAGGTTTAGTTTCCCAAAAAGCTTGAGGGGTGACGTTTGGGAGACCAATTATCTACATTAAGTTCTAGGGTTTAAACTTTACATTGGGGGTGGGATTCCCTTTTTGGATTTTTTTTTGTGGGGCTGCGCATGGTTTAAAATCTGCAGTGGGTTATAGTCTCATGTATGTGGATACAAATTTTGCTGCAGGGGTTTTTTACGTTGAATTGACCCCTTTTTCAAAGGCTCAGCTCCCCTTTCCCCAATCATATTTCCCAAAAAAACACAGAGCCAGCTCCTCTCCTTATCAATTTTTCCCCAAATTTTACAGAGTCCGCATTCTTCCTCTATATTATAAAAAATAAATAAACACAGAGCCCCAGCCCCCTCCCCTTTTCATATAACCCTATATATCACAGAGCCCCCCCTCCTGCTCCTCTACATATAACCCTATATATCACAGAGCTCAGCTTCTCTCCTTTCTTTATAAAAACCCCATATATTACAGAATCACTTCTCTCCCTCTATCGTATAACCCTATAAATCACAGGGTCAGCTCCTCTCCTCGTCCCTATAACCCTATATATCACGAGCTTTAAACCTCCTCCTCCGTCAAAATTTAAACCTATATATCACAAGCTCAGCTCCTTTTCTCTAAACTTTTAAAAACCCCCTATATTACAGACCAGGTTTCCCTTTCCCCTATCCTATAACCCATATATCACAGAGCTCAGCCCCCCCCCTCTATCCTATAACCCTATTAAAACACAGAGTCAATTCCTTTCCCCCCTTTTATCAAATTTCCCCCACAATCCGAGCTCAGCTTCTTCCTCTACTTTTTAAAACCATATATCAGAGCTCAAATTTTTTTCCTCCCACCTATAACCCCATATATCACAGAGCTCACTCCTTCACCATATAACCCTTTAAAATCACAGAAACTCAGGGTTCCTCCTCCCATCATATAACCCCATATTTCACAAAAGCTCAGCCCTTTTCTCCCCCTATCATATAACCCTATATATCACAGGCTCCCTCCCTTACCATTTAACCCCATATATCCAAAAGCTCAGCTTTCTCTCCCTCTATCAAATAAAACCCCCAAAAATCAAGAGTCGCTTTTCTCCCTTTCAAATAATAATTTTTCAGGAAAATCAAAATTCTCTCCTCTACCTATAACCCTATTTTTTCACGAAACGCAGCCTCTCCCCTTATCAAAATAAACCTAAAAATCCGAAACTCAAATTCTTTTCCCCTACCCCAAAAAACCCTATATATCACAGAGCCAGCTCCTCTATATTTTAACCCTAAATTTACAGAGCTTTAGCTTTTCTCCTCAAACATATAACCCTATATATCACAGAGCTAAACTCCTCTCCTCTTATCATATAACCCTATTTTTACACAGAGCTCATCCTTCCCAAGCTTCTTCCCAAAAAGTTGATAGGAATTTTGGCCCAAACCCCCGAAAGGTGTAACTTTAGGGCCCTTTCCCTTTGGGGGTCATCTTGGTCACCCTTTTACCTTTTTTAGCTTTTCCCATTTAAAAATTTTTAAAAATTAAAATTTTTACCAGGGCTTTGTGAAAGCTTCTGTAATAAAATAAAAGCGATCCCCCCCCTTTAACCACCTCAAACCCCAGTTTTCCATAAATTCCAGGCCGCCCCCGGGGTGGCAATGTCACTTGGACAACTGCAGTGCTGCGATCACAGACAGCCAAGAAAAGGGCC
>JAODAL010063252.1:0-19338 GCA_025379985.1 Phyllomedusa bahiana
GGGTTTTATGCCTGAAATATAAGCACAAGAGGCAAAAATTTCCGCCTCGGAAATTCAACGGTTTTTTCCCCTAGTGGGAATTCCGATGGGGAAAACAATGCTTTTTCGGCTTGATACGTCAGGCACACAGCAAGTGATCCTGCCCAAAATGTAAGGGGCTTTTTCCAATCAGGGACCGCATGCTGGTTTATGAGTAGTTTTTGAAAAAAAAAAAAAAACTGGTAAATTTCGGATTCCCGGCAGCCCGAATATTGGGGGGGCACAGGAAACCCAAACAGCATCCAGGGGAATATACAACAACCCAAAAAAGAAACATGGCCGCACATCCTTACTATACGTTGATCTAATGCTTCTCGGCCAATTTTTTAAAAAAATAACATGAGGTTCTTATGTATTTTTTGATCAAAACGTATGTGCCACTTGCCACGTCACGGCGATCTCTTTAAAAGTGGGTCCTACGCTAATAGGGCAACACTGCATGGCGGCCACCGCCAACAACATTTCTATATTCCGCCGCACAGCTTTAGGTTTATTAAACCCTCAAAAAAATCCATGCTAGTAGATAGGGCCCGGTTTTTTCTATTGAGGGCTACCGTCGTGGTTACAGTGGATTTTCGGCGGATTAAAAATACTGAATCCGCAAAAAAACCAAACAAAACCCAGCGCGTGTAGACTAGCCTAGCGGGAAAACCGTCTTGTATGTCCACACGGTGACTTCGGGGCTATTCGGGCATAATGTGCTGCAATGCCCCGAATACCCCCCGCGAAATGGTAAAATTTCAAGCACTCATTGACTGCTATGATTTTCAGGCTATTCCCCCCGGGAAAGGGAAAGTGAATGGGGGCTGGGGGAGGGCACGTTAAAAATACAACTGGGCCAAACCCTACTTTCAATACAGGTGTTTTAGAGGACACACAGGTAAACACCAGTATACCTTAGCGGCCGGCTCCAGGTTTTTTGGGCTCTCAAGGGGCCCCCTTTGGAGCAAAAACAGTGGCGACAGTAAAACAGTAGGGGGGGACAACAAGTTTATTTTTTGGGGGCCCCCTTTTTCCCCCGCTGTCTCCCCCCACCTTTACGGTTCCCCCCCGGCCCCGCTGCAACTTATACAGACCAATGTGAGACATTTTCAACTAAATTTAATCAAGATGAGCGCTGAGGGTTCGAGTCTCCCCCCCTAATTGCAGCAGGGCTGGGGTGGGAACATAAAAGGTCTAAACCCTTCCGAATATACATTTAATAAAAAAAAATATACAAAAGCATAACTAAATATTTGGGGATAAAACCCCTAAATAATGGGGGGGGCGTACAATTACCAAATAACACTGTTCGTAAAAAACCCGTATCCCACGGCCAAATTAACAAATTAAGACCAAAAACTGCCACATCAGGACCACTATCCCCCCAAATAGTATGAAAATCCCCTGAACGGGTGGGGATGGATCCACTGGACCACCGCAAGCGATGTAGCTAAGCCACGCCGGGAACGGAATCTAAATACCCCCCTTTTCACCAAGCCCGCCGCAAAGCGGGATGGACTTGCTGCGGCGTGGGGAAAAACCCAAGGTCGTCCCCCCTGAGTGACTTGCTTGCGGTGGCGCCGAGGTGCAGCGTGGTACAAAAATCGTAGCCCCGAGAGCCCGTAGTCTTTGGCAGGCAAAAGGGTTCGGGGCAGGGGGCGGGTTCGGGGTCTTTAGACAGGCGGGGAAGGTCGGGGCAGGGGGCAGAGGTTCGGATTTTGAAAAAACGTAGCGGGGGGGTTCGGGTTTACACCCTTTTAAGGCGAGAGTATGCTTTTAAACCCTTTTCTCTGGGGGAAGGGGCAACATAAAAACCCAAGAAAGGGAGTGATTGGGGGACGAAACCCTTTTAAGTGGGGGGAAAAGCCCGGGCAATTAGCCAAAAATGGGGGCGCTGGCCCTTTAAACCCCCGGGGAAAAGAGCGCCCCGCGCCCTTAGGCCCACAGGCACGCGGCCTCGGGGGGCAAGGGGGGACGGCACGGGAAAGCGGGGGTCGGGGTAAGTCCCCGGCAGACGAGCCCCCCGGCTCGTCCCGCGGCCAGCGGCGGCACCCCCCCCCCCCCGGGTGGGCACCCAGGAGGGGGCCCCACGGATGCCCCGGGGCCCTTTGGGCCCGGGGACGGCGCAGGCCGTGACAGTCCCCCCCCCTTTGGTCTCCCCCCTTTTTTGGGTTTGGGGAACTTATGGATAAGGTCCGGGTTCAGGATTTTTGGTTTCCGGGTTCCCAGGACCTCTCTTGGGGGGCCGTTTTCCCCCCTCCAACCAAAAGAAAAAATCCCTCCCCCCTGGATCTTCATGTCAAAGATTTTCCTTCACTTAAAAAAGACATCAGGAGTTTCCAGACAAAAAAGGGAAAAGCAGCGCCCTCGGGAGAATGGGTTTTCAGGACCAGAGGTTTAAGGAGGGAGAGGGGAAAGGGGTTTGGGAATCCTAAGAAAAGGGGGGTGGCAAAAGCTTTTTGCAATGGTTTTATCGGGAGGGAAAGCACTCTAAAAGGCCCCAAAATCGTGGCCCCTTTTTGGAAAGCGGGGGCCTTGAGGCGAAACGTTTTCTGGCAGGAGCCCCCCTTTATTTCCTGGCGGAAACGTGGGGGGGCGGCCTCCTTCTTTGTGGCCTGGGTCTTCATGGGGGTAGGGGCCCCGGGGTTTAAGGCAAGTGGGTTTTCCCCCCAAAAAGGGTCTTAATGTCCAGTACTTGGTTGTCCACAGGGGGAACCCTGGGAAAGTCATAGCCAAGGGGAGGGGCGGGCGTGGGGACGCCTTAAAGACCACCGGGAAGGGGAGAAACGCCTTTTTAGAATCAGGCCCCGAGGGTTGTAGGAAATTCACCCCACAGAAGCAGCTGGGCCCATTTGTCCTGCGGCCGGCCCCGGAAATGGCCAGGTATTCCCCCCAAAAATTGTTTCCCCTCTCCCCCTTGACCTTTCTTCGGGGGAATGGTAGGCAGAAAAAAAAGTCCAAATTTAAATTTTTAAAGCGAAAAACAACGGGGCCCCCCAAAATTTTTGGGAGAAAAATTTTGGACCCCCCAAAATAGAAAACGTTATGCAAAAAGGGGTAATCCATGCAGACAAAATTTTTGGTGGAAAAAATGTCCCCCCTTTTTAGGAGCCGAGGGAAGACCCGGGGGGTGGACAAAAGGGGGCCCTTTTTTTGGGAAAATTCTATCCTAAACCCCCCAGATGACAAAAATTCCCCCTGAAGGGGGCGGAAGGCCCCGAAATTTGAAGCCCAAATGGTTTGTGGTCCATGGGGACTTGGGAGGGGCAGAGGGCCTTGGGAGGCCCGGGGGGCCTTTTGGCGTGGAACCTTGTTCCGGGAAACAGGGTGTCCCAGGCGAGAACAAAGTTTGAGGGTCCTGGGGAAGGGTCCCCCCACCAGTCCGCCGTGAGTTTGGAGGGCGTGGGACTTTCGTTTTGCCGGGGTTGACCACCCAGAAAAAAACTATGCCCCCCCCAAATTCCCCCGTCGGGAAGCGAAAGGACGAACTAGGTCTTCCCTGGTGGTCCCCTCCCAAAGGGTCCACCGGGGGCCACTTGGATCACCCTTTGGGGGGCAATGATGTGCTGGGCCCCGGGTTTTCTTCCCCAAATGACGTCAGAGGTTTCGGGAGGGGGGCATCACCTTGACGTTCTTCTCGGCTGGCCGGAAGTGTACCCTTTGGAAGTTAAAGCGAGAGAAAAATAGAGACCACCGGGCCCTGGGAGGATTCGGGCGCGGGGCCCGTCTGGGGGTTCTGAAGATTCTTTTGGCCCGGGAAAGACGTCGAATGGGTGAGGGGCCCCCCTCCAGAAAAATGTCCCACTCCTCTGGCCCCAATTTGATGGCCAGAGTTCTCGATCTCCTAGGGTGTAGTTGCGTTCGCCGGGAAAAAGGTCCTGGAGAAAAAACCGAAAAAAAACGTTTTTCCCTTTTGGGCCCTTCTAAAGTCGGGGCCCCCCCCTGCCCCCCGGGGAAGAGGCATCCATTTTCCAGGAAAAAAGGGCCCCAAACCCGGTTTCGGACGAACCGGATGGGGCCGAAAAAAACGCCGTTTTCCCAGTTGAGGGGTTTGCTTCCTCAGCTGACGGGGACCAACATCTGGGGTTGGCTTTTTCCCGGGGGAGGGCCAGGGAGGGGGAGCCCCAGCAAAGAGAAGTGGGGAATAAACGCCGGGAAATAGTTGGCAAACCCCCAAAAAGCTTTGAATCGCCCCAAAGGGACCGACGGGGGCGTGGCCACTGCAGGATCGGGGGACAGTTTTGCTGGGCCCCCTCTGCAGACCCGGGGGGTGACTATGTACCCCGGGAAAGGGAAAGGAGGCCTGGGGGAAACCGCATTTCTCCAGTTTGGAAATCCAGTCGATTTTTCCCGCGGGGGTGCAGGCCCTGGCGTATTTTGTCCCCGAGGGTTCCGTGGGGTCGGAAAAGGAAAACCCAAAAAAACGCCCAGGTACACTATGCGCGGGGTGAAAACAGAAAGTCTCTGAATACGTCTTTGACGAAACCGGGAATTTAACGGCTGGGGCGTTGCATACCCCAAAAGGGCATTAACGGAACTCGAAATGGCCGTCCCGGTGTTAAAGGGCTTTTTTTCCACTCGTCCCCCTCACAAATTCTAAACGGGGTTTTATGGGCCCCGGCGCGGGTTTTCCAAATTTTGGAAAACCCTTGGCTCCACGAAAAAAGATAAAAGACCCCTATCAGGGGTAGGGGTAGGGGTTCTTCCCCGTGATTTTTTTTTGCCCCCTGAAAAATCTATACACGGCCGAAAAAGGACCCTCTTTTTTCGGACAAAAAAAAGCCCCCCCCGGGGGGCGAGGAAGGATTTGTTAAAACCCTTTTTTGCCAAATTCCCCGTATGTAACCCGACAGGGCCTGAGCCCGGGGCCACAGCCCAGGGGGGTAGACCCGACCCCGTGGAGGCTTTTTCCCCGGGAAATGAGGTCTATGGGACAGTCATATGGACGATTTTGGTGGTAGCTTCTCAGGTTTTTTCTCGGGAAACAATCGCCCAAAAACCTGGGACTCGGCCGGCAGGCCCGGCCCAAAGGCTTTTCAGGCGGGGGCGGAGAATTGGGGAGGGCCCCCGGGCGTGGTTCCTCAAGAAAAACGGGGTTTTGGCGTTTCCCGGGCCCCATCGCAGGATTTTTGGCCCGTCTTTTCCAAACGAAACGTGGGGGGTGACTTTTTCAGCCAGGGGGCCCCCAAAAGGATCGCCGAGGAAGACGGGACAGGACTTTGGGCCTAATCTTCTCTTTAAAGTAGAGCCCCCACACGGAGGTCACCAGCCCGGGGGGTTAAAACTGGAATTTGGGGTCAGGAGGAGCTCCCCACTGACCGAGGAGATAAGCAGGGCCTTCCCCCAACCGGAATACAGGTATGCGGTTTCCCCGGGTTTTTCCCTGAGGCTAAGAGAAGTTCCCCGGCTGCCCCCCAATCCAGGAAAAGGGAGAAAATCCGGAACCCCAGGACCCCCATCAGAAGTCCCCCTTTCCCCTGGCTTTATCAAAAGTGGGAGGAAGAAAACTGAAACCCAGGGGCCGCCCCTCCCACGGCACCTAGGTGAGAGCGTTTTTCCCCAGGGGTGGGACGAAGGGGGCAAAAACCCCGCGGAAAATGGGCCGGGCTTTGGGGCAAAAGAGGCATTGCTTTTTTGTACGACGACGGTTTTTGTTCTTGCTCTTTTTAAAATGGGCCCGGGCCACTTGCATCGGTTTTTCCAACCCCCTGCGGTTTGGGGGGCGGTGGGAAAAATTTGGGGAAAGTGGAACACAGGGGGCCGGGGGAAACCGCCAAAGAGGACGAGGGAAGGGCCCCTCTTTCTTGGCGAAGCCTTTCCCCCTGCCCCTCAGCGAACCTTATATCGATTCGGGGGGGGAAGAAGAATTAACTCGGTTTTAGGGAGGGACGGGGGTCTCTTGGGTGCCAAAGCGTCTTTTTTTCCCCGCTGGAAAGACCCTTTTTTTAAGGTGCGCAGAGGGGGGCATTGTTTCCATGCGAGCTCCGAAAACCAGGGTAAAGGGAAATTTAAACCGAAAAGTCACCCACAGAAGCCCCGCCCCGGGCGAAGGCTCAAAAAGGCGGTCTCGGCGGAGGAAGCACCGCCGGCTCCTCGAAGACGGTGCGGAATTTTAGGAAGGGGTTTTAGGTCCGCAGTCACAGGGCGTTCCTGGGCCCAGAGGGGGGTTTTCCCCAACCGAGCCTTTCCCGGGGAAAATAGAATCACCAAAAAACCACTTTGGACCTTTCCCAGGGAAAAATGTTCCCCCATCAACCTCCACGTGCATAGAACAATGAGTAAAGAAACCCCGGCAGGCTTGGGATCCCCCCGGGAAAGCTGGAGGGTAGAGGAAGCCGAAAAGGGCCCTTTTTGGGGCCCAGGGGCCAAAGGAACTGCAGAAAAAAAGGAGCCCCGGGAAAGGAGGGGGAGACTGCTGCGGGGTGCGGAAACGACGTCATGGCGGGAGCCCGGCCCAAATGCTGACCTTGTTGTGCGTTTTTTTTGCGATTGCTGGGCAAACAATCGTCGTAAGATCCGCGATGCCCTTTTCAGGGCACCCTTTGGGGGGATCCATGGGTGGATTTACTGAACGGACTTGGTAGTGGATCCACCCCCGGGGCCACCGCAAGGGGATGATAGCTAAGCCACCCAGGGAAAAAGGGAAACTAAGTAGCCCCCGGTTTTCCCCCAGACCCGCCCCAAAAGGGGGGATGGACTTCTGCGGGGGTGAGGTACCAGGTCGTTCCCCCCCCGCGTGACTTGCTTGCGGGGGCAGCCCAGGTGCAGCGTGGTTTCAGAATCGTAGTCCCAGAGTCTTTGTGTGGGGAGGCAAAAAGGTCAGGGGAGGCGGCAAGGTTTTGTGGTCGTTGACAGGAAAGGGAAAGGGGGGGCAGGGCGGGAGAGGGTTTGAAAGTTGAAAAAAACGTAAACGAGGGGGCCCCTTTAAAAAAAAAAACGGTTTAAAGGGGGAAGGGGTATGCTTTTTGGAACCCCTTTCTCTAGGGCCCCGGGGGAAAAATAGATCCGCAAGGGGGTGATTGTGGGGCGAAACCTTAAGTAGGGGGAAGCGCCGGCAAAATTTGCCAATAATCAGGGGGCTGGCCCTTTAAATCCCCGGAACGAGCGCGCGTGGGGGCCTTGGCACAGGCACGCGCGCCTCGGCCGGGAGAGGGCGCGGACGGGACAGGGAGGCGGTCAGGTAAAATCCACGGCTGACGCAGACCCCGGCCGTCCCGCGGCCAGCGGGGGCACCCGGCCCCCGGGGGGGCCCCGGGTGGGGGGCCACGGATGCCCCCCGCGGGCCCCCCGGGCCGGGGGGCGGCGCAGGGCCCTGAAAAGCACCCCCATGTTAAAAAATTATCAAACCCACTTTGTGACTGAATAAAAACCGCAAAGGCCTTGGGCCTCCCCCCCCCCCCCCTTTTTTCCCCACATAGTGACGAAAAATGCTGCCACACCCCATAAACCTCATTTCCAAAAGTCACTGAATAAACCACCACCTATGACTGAATAATACCGCAAACCCCTGGGCCCCATATTTACCACTACATAGGGGACTGAATAATACCCCCCCCAAATTTTTCCCGAAAATAAAACCATTACGGGTTTTAAAAATAAGTGTTACAGTTCAGTTACATTTTGACTCACAGGTGACGTTTTCCGATGATCGTTCAAGTTTCCCCTTTTTTTCTCCATCCGGTCCAAAAAAAACCAGCGGGCTTTGACTTTCTCCCCTCGTCCCCCGCCCCGATTTGGACCCTCAAATATCTTAGAATTTTTTACTTTTACAGCAATCCCCCCCATTAGGGGAGCTCTATAGTCCCCTCATAGAAAAGGAAAACTTATTGGTCACCCAGTTAGGTTTAAATATAAGGGCCCCCCCCAGTTAGGCAGGTATATATAGGTCCCCTTCAGCTTGGAAAGCATGTATTCGTCCTCTCAGTTTGGGAGGTATATATCCCTTTTTGTTTGACAGGTATATGTTTTGGGCCCCCTTTTGTTAGGGGGTAAATTATATTTATATATTGTCCCCTCAGTTTTGCCAGGAATTTTAAGGGCACTTCAGGCAAATATATAGATATGTCCACTCAGGGAGGCGATATACATATGTCCCTTCGTTAGGGGAGGTATATAAAGGTCCCCTCAAGAAGGGTTTTTAAAAAGGCCCAACTTTAGGGGGGAGGGATATATATTCCCCTCAGGGAGTTAAAAATATTTTATGCCCTCCTCAGTTAGACAGGTAACCGCCAATATAAATAATAACACTAATAATTACCTTACCTACTTTCCCAGCCGAGCGCCTTCCTCTTCTGGCTGACACTGGCGGCGTAACGTCATCACACCACCAGTGTCGGGACACTCCTCTAGCAGCTCCTTGGCCGCACAGCATATTGCAGAGTGATGCAGTGTGGCCAATGGAGAGGCAGCGGCGCGATGAAGTAACTTCATGGCGCTGCTGCCCATTTTCAGCACTACTGGGCTGCGGTTATCCCTCTACACTATGGGAACGTGGAAAGCGCCGCTGTGTCGAACCCGGGGCCCACTTACCTGGACAAGTGCAGGGCCTCTAGAAGTGAGGGTGGGTCCTGGCACTTTGCCTGGGTAAGCGGGGGGCTGATGCCGGCCTTGACCGTGCACATCTGCGTCGGGGGTGTTGTGCAGAACCTCACTCAAAGATTCTGTAGAACAGTGTTTCCCAACTCCAGTCCTCGAGGCCCCCACAAGTCATTTTCCAGGATCTCCCACAGAATGCACTGACAGTAAAACATATCACCTGTGGAGAATTATTATTATTTATTATTTATTTTATAGCGCCATTGATTCCAGGGCGCTGTACATTCGAGGGGGTTACATACATAACATTACATAACGAGTACAGTGAAAGTTGTAATAACAATTGGCACGACAGAGGGAGAGAGGACCCTGCCCGCGAGGGCTTACAATCTACAAGGAGGGGGAAAGAGACAGGAGGTGAGGGGCGGACATGTTTGTGGAGGAAGTAGTGATAACAAGGTTAGTGAAGGTTATAGGCAAGCATGAAGAATGGTTTTCAGGTTGCTTTTGAAGCTGGTGAAAGTGGAGGAGAGCCTGATGTGTTGGGACAGTGAGTTCCAGAGCATGGGTGAAGCACGGGAGAAGTCTTGGAGGCGGTTGTGGGAGGAGCTGATAAGGGTGAGCAGAGGAGAAGGTCTTGTGAGGAGCGGAGAGTGCGTGAGGGGAGATATTTGGAAATTAGGGCAGAGATGTATGGAGGGGAGAGGTCATGGAGAGCCTTTTAGGTCATGGATAGAAGCTTGAAATGAATTCACTGGGCAATGGGAAGCCAGTGAAGGGATTGGCAGAGGGGAGAGGCAGAGGAGGAGTGGGGAGAGAGATGGACAAGACGGGCAGCAGAGGTAAGGATGGATTGGAGGGGAGCGAGGGTGCTAGCTGGGAGGCCACAGAGAAGGCTGTTGCAGTAGTCTAGGTGGGAGATGACAAGGACATGGACTAGCATTTTTGTAGTGTCAGGGTTAAGGAATAAGCGTATGCGAGAGATGTTTTTCAGGTGGAGGCGGCAGCAGAGGTGAGGGTTTTGCACTCCAAAATTAGGTGTGGCGTCCGCAGCACTTTGTAATGTGCCCAAAATGTGGGGACGTTCTGGGTGCGTGTCACGCCACAACCATATGATTCTGCACATTATGACTGGAGGACGGCAAAACTGGGTATTTTACTGCTGGATCAGGTAGACCAAGTTACAAGGGGTTTACCTGAGCCTGAGTTGTCGCAGTGGAACTAAAAAAGCACCAGATCTTTTGACCTGCAGGAGAACGGGTTCATACATTCTGGTGCATTCTACACTTGCTTTAATAGAGAACCTGTCACATAGTTTGATGCCCCCTTGCTGAGAGCAGCACAAGCTAGTGTCAGGCCTGCTGTTTCCAGCGCTGTGTCCCTTATTCTGTAAGATGCAGCAGTTTTAGAGCATTTAATGCTCAAATCTGCAGCTTTCAGCCAGAAAAGAGTCATAAAAAGAGTCATACCCCACCCCCCTCAACTGATAAACCTATTACCTATTACTTTGAATAGACAGAACCATGTGAATAATGGTCAGGTGGGCGGGGATAGCCTTTGGTGGGCGGGGCTAACACCTGCTCATGAATAAGATTTGAGCATTAAGGGCGACATGTCAGAAAAGTGGCATATCCATGCCAGTTTTAGGCGCATTAAATAAGTGTAAAGTGTGCCTGAAAGTCCGATACTTTCTAAAAACTGGCATCAGGTATACCTTGCATAGAAAACTTAATGCGCCTATAAAGGCGCATCGCGTCAACAAAGGCGCATTGCCCAACTCGCGGCACATGGCATATCATTTGTGGTGGATGTAATGCGCCTATCCAGGTGCATTGCCCGACGGAGGCACATAACATATGTAATACATTAAAACAGGCCCCACGGGCGCAAAGGGGGGGAAAGGCACAGCGCACCATATTTAGGCGTTTAAACAAAGGGGTCGTGCCCGGCGTATAATGCGCTTTTTTTTGGCTTGCCCCTGTGCAGCCCCCTTTCCCTGCTGGACCAAACACCCCCCTCCCCCATTTTTCCCAAACCCCCCCCCCAAAAAAAACGCCCTCGAGAAATGGGGGCGACATGTATAAAGGGGTTTTTACGCCAGTTTTCTGGGTACACTGCGCCCCCCAGCCCGAATCCCGTGTCGGACGAAAGCGTTCCCCACTTTGGGTGGGCCGCATAAAAAGGGGGCGGGCAGTGGGGGGGCAGTGGGCGCGGGGGGGCGGGGGTTGTGGGCGGGGGGTTAGGCGTTCCGGGGGGGGACGCGGCCGCGTCGTAAAAGTCCGAGGAAATGTCCTTCGCGGCTCCCAAATGCGGTGCTCGGCAGTTTCCAACAGGCAGACGGGTTTTTTTTTTGGTTTCTAAATCCCCCGTCGAGGGGGGAAGTGAAGCGGGATCGGAACATGCGAGGAAGCGGATCGAAGATGGGCGACAAAAGGTCTCGGCGCTCCGCCCGTGAAAGGCAGGAGTGTGATTCCCAAAAAAAATCGCCTTTTTAAAGGCGGAAAAACAGTGTCGAAAGGAGTGAATGTACAAAATCCCTTTTCCCAAAAAAATTTAAAATCACTTTCCCAAACTCAAGAACGGAAAAAAATATCAAGAAATATGATATTGGAAATTGGGGGGAAAAACAGTAATTAAAATCCTAAAACCCCTTTTCAATTGGGGTCGGCAAAAAACCGGCCAATAAAAAATAGGAGCAAAAAAAGTCCCTTTTTTGGGCCTTTGGAGAATTTTTAGACCAATCAGAATAGGAGCGCAAACCCCCATTTAGCCTTTGGGGGGTTTTTGGGAAAACCAATCAAAATCCACGGCGGGACAGTTAAAAATTTACAGTTAAAAAAGGCTGCAAAAAAGCTGATTGGTGAGCTAGGGGGGTCGTCTAGCTCGGCAATCAAAATTTGGGGGGAAAAAGTCCTTCTACCCTTTTGGGAGAATTTTAGACCAATCAGAAAGGAGCGGACAAACCCCCATTCTAGCCTATGGAGGATTTTTGGCCAATCGGGAATAGGGGGGGACGTTCAAAATACAGTAAAAAGGCTGAAAAGGAGCTGATTGGCTGAGCTAGCGGGGGCTCGCCTAGCTCACCCTTTCAAGCGCGAGCTACTTCCCCATTATAGTTTTTTGGAGGTTTGGCGCACTAAAAAATCTCGGCGACAGGGGCCGCGGCATAAAAGTTTTTAATTTTTAAAAATTTCTTTTTATAAAGTGTAAAACTTTTCCCAGAAAAAAGAGGGGAAACAATTGTATAAAAATAAAGCATTTAAAACCGAAAACGCGTTTGTCGCCGAGCCGGCGCCATGGGGAATTTTGCAATAGGAAAATTGCCGGGAAATACAGTAATTCAAATTTTTTTAAGCTATTCTCATTGGTCGGCATAAAACCACCCCAATCAGAATAGGGGCGACAATTTTCCCATTCACCCTTTGGAGGAGAATTGCCCAAATTCGAATAGGAGGGGAAAAAAGCCCCATTCTGGGCCTATGAAGAAAAATGGACCAATCTTTATTCAAAGGGGGACAGTTCAAAATACAGTAAAAGGGCAGAAACGAGTGATTGGTTAAAGCAGCGGGGGTCGCCACCCTTACCCCAATCAGGGGAGATACTTTCTCTTAGATTTCCCTAGGGGGGAAAAGAAATTTTGAGCGGGGGCTCTGTGTTTTGGAAATTTCAACGACCCGCCGAAATTTTTGACCGGGGGGGAGAGCGGCGACGCCCCTTTGGGGGTTTTGAAATGAAAATCTAAAAATAAAAATGTATAGGGCCGAAATCACATTAAAACCCCTACAAAAGTTGTCCATGTTTTATTTTAAAAGGTACCCAAATTTTGTGGCAAACGAAAAAAAAAAATTTAATTCCCTAAAATCATGTTTTTTTCTTTTTTTTCGTTGCCCCCTACTATTAATCCTTGGAAAAGGGAAAATAAAGAAAAAAAACATGATTTTAGGGAATTTTTTTTTTTTTTTCTTTAGCCACTTTATTGGGATTCCTTTTATATACACATGTGCAACTTGTGAAAGTTTTTTTAATGTGATTTCGGCCATATACATTTTGATTTCAGTTTGGCATTAAAAAAACCCATAGGAGGGGTCCCCTTCCCTTTCCCATTTTTCCAAAAATTAAGGCCCGGTCGTTAAAAATTAAAGGCCAATCCGAGGGGCGCTCGGGAATTTCTTTTCCCCATAAAAACTTTATGAAAAAGGGTAGACGCGCTCTGTTTGGGGTAAGCTGGACAAAACCCCCCGTGCTTAAACCCAAATTCGGCTCGTTTCTCCCCTTTTTTGGGGGTATTTTTAACTTTTCCCGCCTTTGAATATGTTTGGGTTTCCATTTTTCCCATAGGCTGAAGGGGGTTTTTGTCGCTCCTATTCTGATTGGTCAATTTTTCCTCCATAGGATAGAATGGGAAAATTGGGTCGCCCTATTCTGTTTTGGCTGGTTTATCCGGCCAATGAGAATACCTTAAAAAAATTTTGAATTACTGTTTTTCCCCGGGGCAATTCTCTTATTGAAATTTCCCCCTATGTAGCCCCGGTCTCGGCAAAAAAACGCGGGGTTTTGGGGTTTTAAACCCTGCTTTTTTTTTTATCAAATTTGTTCTGCTCTTTATTGTTTCATTTTTTTTAAAATTTATAAAAAAATTTTTTTAAATTTAAATTTAACTTCATGCCCCCGCGGCGCTGGGGCCCGAAAATTTTCAGTGGCTCATCTCTCCATAGCTTTTAAGGGGGGGAAGTAGTCGCGCTTTTGTTTGGGGGTGGCTGGGGGAGCCCCCGTTTAGTCGGGCCAATTTCAGCTTTGCCCCTTTTTACTGTATTTTGAACTGTCCCCCGTGGTTTCTAAATTGGCCCCAAACTCCCCCTAGGTTTGAATGGGGTTTTGTCGCTCCTTTTTTGATTGGTTAAACTTCTCCATAGGTTAGAATGGGCCCCTTTTTTGCCCCTTTCTGTTTGGGCCCCGAGCTAGGGAGCCCCCGTTTAGCTCACCCAATTCGCTCTTTGATTTTTTTTTTTTTAAACTGTTTTTTTAAAACTGTCCCGCCGTGGATTTTTGATTGGCCCCCAAACCCCCTCCTTTAGGTTTAAAATTTTGGGTTTTTGTCGTTTCTATTTGTTTGGGTCCTAAATTCTCCTTAGGGTGAATGGGACTTTGTCGCTCCTATTCTGATTGGGGGTTTTTTTTTATCCCGGGACCGATGAAAAATGGTTTCGGGGATTTAAAATTTATGTTTTTCCCGGGAAATTTTCCAATATATATTTCTTGATTTTTGTGCCTTTTCTCGATTTTGGGGGAAAGTGATTTTTTTTTTTTTTAAAAATTTGTTTTTTTGTACTTTTCAGCCCCTTTTTCTGACCCGGGTTTTCCGCCTTTAAAAGGCAATTTTTTCGGGAAAACCCCACACCCCTGCTCCCGGGGAGCGGAGCGCCGGACTTCTGTCGCGATTTTTCGATCCGTTTCCTCGCATTTTTTCCCGATCCTGTTTCCCACTTCCCCTCGGACGGAGGTTTTAAAACCCAAAAAATTTTAGAACGCCTTTTTAAAGGCGTTTTTTGTTTTCATACTCCGCACCGACTTTCTGGAATGATTTCCGCCGCTCCAGCCTTTTCTCGCATCGGAACAGATTCTCGGCGCAGTCCCGCACGGCGCCTAAGGTTTCCCCCACTGCACCCCAAAACTGGGGGGGCGCGGCGGACTTTTACCCGCATGTATGAGTGCACTTCCTGGACGGCGAAAAAATTTGGGCAGCGCCGCACAGCGCCCCTGTCCCCCCCTTGCCTCATTCGCTGGCGAGGCGCGGGGGGGACCCTTTTCTGATATGTTTTGAGCGCCCCCCGCCCCCGACCCTTTAAAACAGGGGGCGGGTTCCGCCGGAAAAAAATGGCGGAAAAAAGGGGCCCGAACCCCGGGGGGGGATTCATACATTTTTGGCCCATTGTTTGGATGTATTGGGGGCCCCAGCGCCATTTTATTTAAAAAAACATTCCACATGTTAAACAAAAAAATTTTGGGTTCGTTTTCCCTATTTCCCATTCGCCTTCACAACCAACTTTAAGACCTTTCAAGTTAAACACTTGGGGCTGAGGTCCTTGGAGTTACCATAACTCCCGACCAAGCCTGGCGACCATTTTCCACACTTCTCCAGTACCTTACCCTCAGCCGTCACACCAAGCCCAAGGGCACCAAAACCACCTCAGGTGGCTACCCACTGTTCACCTGCTCACAAGGACTCTGCCCTGCGGAGCCCAAACCTTCGCCAGACCGGTCAATTCCAATTAGGAGCCAAGCCGAAACCTGACTCCCCCACCAATTTCCACTGACTCCAAGGAGCCCCCCCCCGCCACAGCAAGCGACGCATGAGTCCGCATGATCGCGACGCCCCCACCAGCCCCAACGCTCTTTCCACACCTTCCCTAATACTCAAGGACCACAAGTCCAAGCCCACGGCATTCAGGTGGACCCCATCATCCCTCCAAAAATCACCATCCCCCGTTTCAAGTTCTCTGTGGCGCACGACAAAACCCCCATTCCTCGCTACGAAACGCGCGACCATATGATTCACCTTAACCCGGGCCCGATTAACCCCCAATACCGAATCCGCGCAACGCCACGACCACCGCCAGACCATATCTGACCACACTGTAACCAAACACGGATATTGCCTCCAAAACCGCAAAAGATCGTACCTGATGTCCCTAATTAACTCCCGAATTGGGCGATTACCCAAGTCGTTCCCGCCAACATGGAACACCACCACGTCCGGAGAGCGATCCCACTGGGTAAATTCCTGAAACGCCGGCAGAACCTGGTTCCATATCATGCCCCGCCTACCGATCCATCGGATTGTCGCCACCTCCCTCGGGACTCCAAGCTGGAGACCACTCACCCGTAGAGCCGCTCGTTGTGCTCCCCAATGCACAAACGAGTGGCCAAAGATCCATACCAGCCGGCGGGACCCACCTGAAAAAAGAAGCAAAATGCAACAAATAAAGAGAGGAACAGTCATGCACTTTCAACTTGATGATACCACTTCTAATTAGTAGGCCCTGAGCCAAATGCGGCCTGATGTAAAGCCGGAAGCGATCTGACTCCCACCTGCCTATCCTCCACACCATCTCTGCATCCAACCCCCGACTAGCTGCTTCCGTCGCCGCCCCTATATGAAACGAATGCGGAGCGAATTGGGAAGGGTCCAAACCCACCTCCGCCAAGCAGTGTTTGAAAACCGCATTAAATTGGAAGCGAGACAAAAATGTCCCATCCTCGTGCACCAATAAAGGCCCAGCTGACAACGGGCGCCTCCCCCTATACGCTTCCAGACACCGCACTGGGCACATCAGTGCCCCCTCTACTCGTCCCAGCCATACTCGTTTTCCAATGCCCCTCTGATCCGTCTTGGACTTCCTAACCCACAACTCCACGCCATCGTCAAACAGCTGAACATCCCCACTCCGCAGCCCCCCGGCCACCCGTTTACTAGGAGAGACTAATTCTCCGATTCGCAGTGCACCAAAAAATGCTAACGAAAAGGCCAGCCGAAAGAGTCTGCCTTCAGAATCCGATGAACACACTTCACCCAAGCTACGTCCCAGACACTGCAGCAGCTGAAATGCCACCGGCCGCCGACCGTCCACCGAACTGCGCCCCCTCCTCAAACCTTTTAACGCCTGCATGACCCAAAACGACATCGTAACGTAACGCATCCCACGTGCCTTTAAGCCAAAGGCAAGGCCCGAAATCAACCTTGACACTCTCGATACCAACCAACCCTCGTTAGCCGCATGACCTATAAAGCAAAAAAGGGCAGCCGCCCTCTCTTCCTCCGAAGATATCGGCCCCAAACCTTCTACCCAGCGCTCCCACAATTGCCAAGAAGCCAAATACGATTCCCAAGTCCCTCTAGTTAATGACGACCTGAACAACTGTTTAAAAGTGTAGTTTGGACAGCACAGAAGTCCTCTTTCAAAACCCTCACAACACTTTAGATGCAGCAGATCACCCCAAAGCGAGGAAGGCCCATTCCTCACATCAGTCAATCCAAATAAGGTAGCAAACGGGTGTCAGCATAAGTGTTCCTTTTATTCACGAATCCAGAGTACAGAGATAAGCAACGTTTCGACCCACACCCGGGTCTTTGTCAATCATAATAACAATGAGTGAAACATACATATTTAAGTGTATCCAGTGGTACCAACAAATTCAACTTATCCAATAATATCACATTGAAATTACCGTATATACTCGAGAATAACCGAGTTTTTCAGCACAAAAATGTGCTGAAAAATCTCCCGTTCGGCTTATACTCGAGTCACTGTCGGCGCTCAGGCGCAGCGATGGCCCGTGCGCCGACAGGGACGCTTCAGTTATATGCGGCTCCTCAGGGAGCGCATATAACTGAAGGCTGAGTGAGCGCAGTGTCCGGGCGCTGCGCTGGCCCGGGCACTGTCTGCGATCCCTTCACCTATATGCGACTCCTCCAAAGCGCATATAGGTGAAGGGATACCACTGCGGAGCACAGAGTGAGCGCTCTGTGCTCCGCAGTGGTCTCCCGGGCGACCGCAGACTGGCTGCTGTCCTGAGATCCCGGCACAGGCAGCGTGTGTCATCACGCTGCGTGCGCGGCCTGATGACGTCACCGCCTGTGCCGGGAAGACAGAGGAGTGCGCGGGAGACAGAGCAGCGGGGAGTCAGGTAAGTGGTTGTTTTTTTTTATTTTTTAAACTGCCTATACCTGCCTACAGCTGCCTATGCCTGCCTACAGCCGGCCCTATACCTTTCTATACCTGCCTACAGCCGGCCCTATACCTGCCCTACAGCGGCCTATACCTGTCTACAGCCGGCCCTATACCTGCCTACAGCTGCCTAGACCTGCCTTATACCTGCCTACAGCTGCCTATACCAGCCTACAGCCGGCCCTATACCTGCCTACAGCTGCTTATACCAGCCTACAGCTGCCTATACCTGCCTACCAGCCACCCCTAACCTGCCTACAGCTGCTATACCTGCCTATACTGCCTACAGTTGCCTTATACCTGCCTACAGCCGGCCCTATACCTGCCCTATACCTGCCTACAGCTGCTATACCTGCCCTATACCTGCCTACAGCCGGCCCTATACCTGCCTACAGCCGGCCCTATACCTGCCTACAGCTGCCTATACCTGCCCTATACCTGCCTACAGCTGCCTATACCTGCCTAACAGCCAGCCCATACCTGCCTACAGCTGCTATACCTGCCCTATACCTGCCTACAGCCTGCCCTATACCTGCGTATGGGGCCATATACCTGCCTTATACCTGCCTACAGCCGGCCCTATACCTGCCCTATACCTGCCTAGAGCTGCCTATACCTACCTTATACCTGCCTACAGCTGCCTATACCTGCCTACAGCCGGCCCTATACCTGCCTACAGCTGCCTATACCTGCCTACAGCCTGCCCTATACCTGCGTATGGGGCCATATACCTGCCTATTACCTGCGTATGGGGCCATATACCTGCCTATAATCTGCTTATGGGGGACATATATGTGCCTTTTGGGACATATACCTGCCTATACCTGCATATAGGGCCATATATCTGCCTATAATTGCCTATGGGGGACATTAAACTGCCTATGTAATTTTATTGGTATCCATTTTATTTTTAAAATTTACCAGTAGCGCTGCATTTTTTACCCTAGGCTTATACTCGAGTCAATAAGTTTTCCCTTTTTTTGGGGCAAAAGTAGGTGCCTCGGCTTATACTCGGGTCGGCTTATACTCGAGTATATAAGGTAATTAAAACAATCATCATCTGTGTAACATTATGTGTGTGCTAATCAAATCGCACTCATTGTGACAGACATAGTAATACACTAATAGATGAACAATTAGTAAATTAAAAACATACCGGACCAGCGTGATCACCGATCAAAATCTCCATAGCCTCCTTGCAGCTCAAGTGCGCAAGTCAGAACCTAACTGTCGCGCATGCTCAGTCAACCCAACCGGGCGGAAGAGAACAATGTGTTCACTGCGCGTGTTTGTTGCCCGAATCCAGCCCACGCATGCGCTCTATCCACATTCAGCGGGTCACCACGGAGCTCCGTAGATTCACCGCTCAACAGGGAAAGAGAAGCGAATGGGTATAAATATATAATGGCCTCTAACAAACAATTATATGGAACAGTGGAATACTATCTGGAACCCAAATTAGTTTAAAGCTGACAGCTAAGACAATGTATCAATACCACTGGATCACAAGTATCCAGTGGTATATATAGATACATCATAGCAAGTCTAATGCTCAATGACATCCATATTCTATAGTTTATATTTTAATAAAACTTGTTGTAAATAAGGCTCAAAAAATTATAATCCATAATCAGGTTAATATCGGGCAAATCACATCAGAAAAAACAACAAAAAAAATCAAAGGAGATTGATCCATGATCCCGCTTGATCCATGATATCTAAAAAGTTAAAAGAATATTTTATTATGACCAATATTAAAATCACAATATGGATCATATATATACCTAGGATGACAGTAAATTATATTTTAGTCACATTAAACTCAATATTTAGACCTATAGGATGTAAAGCCTTCAACTCAAAAATCCACTTAAGTTCTTTCCTCCTCAACATTTTCTCCCGGTCTCCCCCTCTTCTCAGGGGTGCGACATGGTCAATGACCCTAAATCTCAACTGTGAGATGGAATGACCTACTTCAACAAAATGTTTCGCACGGAAGGTTTTCCCGGGATACGCTGCGGATTGTGCTCTTATGTTTGTTTATTGCGTTCCTTTC
>JAODAL010063253.1:0-19338 GCA_025379985.1 Phyllomedusa bahiana
TTTCCTTTTTGCCAATTTCACCAGGGTTAATTAAGTTTTTTTTTGCTTGTGACAAAAATAGACCGTCTTTTTCACGCAAAAATAAATTTCCTTAGCAAATTCACAAACGAAGGTTAATTACAATTTTTTCTTTGTTGTTAGCGTAGAAAACAGCAATTGTAACACGCTACAAAGCTATGTTCCGGCTGCTCAATTCTTTGCGCAATTTACATCCAGGGGTTAATTAAGCGTTGTTCTGCTGCTGTTGTGACTCCAAGAAACCGTCTTTTTCACCGCCAAAAAATAAATTCTGTAGCATAATTCACAACGAAGGTTAATTACAATTTTTTCTCTTTTGTGTAGCGTAGAAAACACGCAATTGTAACACGCTACAAAGCTAGTAGTTTTTCCGCTGCTCAATTTTTTTGCGCAATTTACATCCAGGGTTAATTAAGCGTTTGTTTTGTGCTGTGGTGACAAAATAGACCGTCTTTTTCACGCCAAAAAATACAATTTTCCTGTAGCATAATTCACAAAAAGGTTAATAATTTTTTCTCTTGTTGTGTAGCGTAGAAAACACGCAATTGTAACACGCTACAAAGCTAGTAGTTTCCGGCTGCTCAATTTTTTGCCAATTTACATCCGGGTTAATTAAGGCTTGTTGCTGCTGTGTGACTCAAGAAACGTCTTTTTCACCGCCAAAAAATAAAATTTTCCTGTAGCATAATTCACAACAAGGTTAATTACAATTTTTTCTCTTGTTGTGTAGCGTAGAAAACACGCAATTGTAACACGCTACAAAGCTAGTAGTTTCCGGCTGCTCAATTCTTTTGCGCAATTTACATCCAGGGGTTAAATAAGCGTTGATTTTGTGTGTGGTGACAAAAATAGATCCGTATTTTTTTCAACCGTCTCAAAAATTACAGTTTTTCCTGTTAGCATAATTCACAAAGCGCAGGTTAATTTACAAATTTTTCTCGTGTTGTGTAGCCGTAGAAAAGACACACAATATTTAAACCAGACGCTACAACAGCAGGTAGTTTTCCCGGCTGCTCAATTCATTTGCCTCAATTTACATCCAGGGGTTAAGTAAGCGTTGTTCTTCTGCTGTTGTGAACACCAGAAAAACCGTCTTTTCACTGCCAAAAAATACAATTTTCCCTGTAGCATAAATTCACAAGCGAAGGTTTAATTACAATTTTTTTCTCTTGTTGTGTAGCGTAGAAAACAACGCAATTTGTAACACGCTACAAAGCTAGTAGTTTTCCCGGCATGCACAATTCTTTGCGCAATTATACATCCAGGGGTTAATTAAGCTTGTATCTGCTGCTGTTTGTGACTCCAAGAAACCGTCTTTTTCACTGCCAAAAAATACAATTTCCCCTGTAGCATAATTCACAAGCGAAGAGTTAAATTACAATTTTTTTCTCTTTTGTTTAGCGTAGAAACACGCAATTTGTAACAACGCTACAAAAGCTAGTAGGATTTCCGGTGCTCAATCTTTTGAGCAATTTACATCCAGGGTTAATTAAGCGTTGTTCTGCTTGCGTTGTGACTCCAAGAAACCGCCTTTTATTCACCAGCCACAAAAATACATTTTTCCTTAGCATAATGACACAGCGATAGTTAATTACCAATTTTTTTCTCTTGTTGTGTAGCGTAGAAAACCACGCAATTGGTGTAACACGCTAACAAAGCTTGTAAGTTTCACCTGTCTTCTCAATTCTTTTGCAACATATTTACATCCAGGGTTTTTAATTAAGCGTTTGTTTCTGCTGCTGTTGTTACTCCAAGAAACCCGTCTTTTCACCGTCCAAAAAATACAATTTTCCTGTAGCATAATTCACAAGCGAAGTTTTAAATTACAATTTTTTCTCTTGTTGTGTAGCGTAGAAAAACACGCAATTGTATACTCTACAAAGCTAGTAGTTTCTGGCCTGCTCAATTCTTTTGCGCAATTTACATCCAGGGGTTAATTAAGCTTTGTTCTGCCTGTTGTACTCAGTAAAAGAAACTTTTGTTTTTCACAACCGCCACAAAAGAAAATTTCTGTAGCATAATTCATACCGAAGGTTAATTAAGCCGTTAGTGCTTTTATATTCCAGTAAAATTACACAGAGTTTTTAAACGGCACATACAGTCAATTTTTCCTGCCCATCTGTTGTGTTGGAGCGCATTTTGATATCCACAGGGTTACCAAAGCTTCTCATGGTCATTTGGCGTCAAATACAGGGTGTGTATTTATCATATACAGATATCTTCATCAAACATAGTGTCTGTACATTTTACAACGAAACAGTAATTCAACAGAGAGGTGGCAGGCTCTTCAACCTGCGAGTGGCAGAGGCACAGAAACATCTCCTGTAGCGAGGTCTCAGCACAGCAAGGGACGTCGAGGCGAGTAGTCAATCGGTGAGGTGCCACAACTCCGCTGTCATCTAGCGGCCCGTGATCCTCCTCCTCAGATGACATCTGACAACCCCAGCCAATGAGTCGGTGGGAACGGGTCAGACCACAAGACCTTAGTTGGCATGGCCCTGGAAAGCGTCAGCGGGCCCTCAACCATGTCCCTCAACCCGCCTCTGGTCCCATATCCCGGTTTTTTTTTTCCCTCGATGCCAGCCAGGGATCTACTATGTAGCGAGGATGAACAATTTGAGGAGGGCAGTCAGCAGCTTACTTTGCAGCGAAGAAATGGGGCCAATATCCCCTGCTATCTTGCATTAGCTGGCAAAAGTTATATATGTTGAAGGAGTGGCATGGGAGTGTCAATGGTTGTGAGGGACAGCCTCTGCATACCAAGACCGTGATGAGGACAGCAGTGACGAATGAAACACAAATAGATGATGATGTAGCCGACCGCACTGGGAGCCGGGTTGAGGCAAGGGCTTCATCTTCGTCATGATAAGATGCGCGTCAATCTTTGCGCTTCAGGCAGCGGCTGCAGCCATCAGATTGGGTCATGTGGCCGAAGTCAGCAGGATAGCAGCATTGTGGAGGTCGGGGAGCCAAGCGGGCCACGGGGTAAAAAAAACCCGCCGCTTCGCAGGTCGCAACAAAGTAGCGGCACCAGGTGCTCAAGCGAGGCAGCGGTTCGGCAGTAGTCACTCAGTGCGGAGCGTTGGGGCGTAAAACCGATACACGGAGGCACGGTGAGGGCATATCTTTTGCTAATACAAACCGGAGAGCCAAATATGTGTAAAGGGGTATGAATATGTAAGGCAGAAAGTGTAAGCGTGGCCAGGGAGCTAACGTTGGCAACTGCCTAACTGCCCTGCAATCAACCCATGCAGCCGTCCCACCATCCGGTGGCCTGGGAGAAACGTTGCTCAGATGTGGTGGTCCATCCTGCCGCCGCAGCAACAGCAGACAGCAGCAAGCGCCCAGGTTGCATGGCAACGCATGCCGATTGCAGCCATCTAGGCTCCACCACCTCTGCAGAAGAGCTGTTTTTTCTCTTTGACATCATCTCCTAGTCCAGATCTCCTGCTCCTCGCTACCCTGTGCGCCAGCAGAGCGTTCACGAGGCGATTGCAAAGAGACAACAGTGATGCTTTACCAACCATCCTAAAGGTGCAGCAGCTGACCGAGCTCCTTGTCCAAGTTGTTGGTACTGCAGTCCCTCGCCTTTCCAAATGGTGGACTCTGCACCGTTTTTCAGGTGCAGAAGAACTATGGCTTGTGCCGAGCCGAATTGGAGAGTTTCCAAGCCGATTTTCTATTTCCAAAAGGCAGTACCCTGACCATCACTTCAAAAATATGATAGAACAGATGTGGGTCCCAGTCCTTTAGCTTATCGTTTGTTCCAAGGTGCACGGCAGCGCGGACGCCTTGTGAGCTGTAACTACGGTCAGGGGGGCCATTACGATTTTCCTTTAACGGCACCAACTGGGGTGAATGTTGTGCTTCCAGGCTCCAGGCACACCAAACAACTTGGGACAGGGAGTATGTGGCCAGCCGCTTTCCCCTCCTCACGTTGTCCCAAACTGCGCACCCTGCGCCAATGTCCTCCTCCTCCTCCTCCACCTACCACCCCGACCATCTCACAGCCTATCCACAAGTACTGCTCAAATCATACACATGTGTAGTGCACGCGCAGAGTCAACGCAGTTCTACACCGGCTTTGTCCTTTGGCGATGAAGACACACCAGGGCGGGGAGGAACTGCTCCGCGTCATGAAGCAAGAAAATCGATGTGTGGCATTCTTTTCTCTCTCCGCGGCAAACTGCAAAATCGGAACCATGGTGACGGACAATTGGAGGAACATTGTGGTCTGCGCTGCAATCCGTAGGAGTGGATGGTCCATGCGCCCCCCTGCAAGGCGCACTGCTTGGGTTCAATCGGTGTTTTGTGAAAAGGTTCCTCCTGAAGTCTTTTGCAACCCGAGTCTTTCAAGCAGAATCTGGAAAAAATGGCCCAGGAAACTGTGTCATTGCACGTTTATTTCCATCGTACAAACATCGCATGAACAAACCCTCCTCGAGTTGCAGCGAGCTGAACGGGGGCCCTCCCCCAACACACTCTGATATCGCGAATGTTTCCCAACCCGTGAATTCCAGCCTGCACATGTTTGGACCCGACTGTATGAATCCGCGAAAGAGGAGGCCATTAAAAAAATATAAACGTATTTTTTGATATCCATGGCAGACATGAATTACTTCCCCTGCGTGGTAACTTTGATGTCAGCCAGTTGGCAGCTCAAGCATGACATCTGCCGTTTGGTTTTGAGGCCAATTCGAGGAGGCGAGGCGACCGTTATTTGTCAGTCTCCAGGACTACGGGATGATAACGTCAATCCCTGCTTCATGTCCTGTAACAGATGCTGAAAAAACTGTCTGGGCAGGGGTACGTGGGTAGACGTGGCGACTACATCACGTGGCCACATGAGTCCCCGGTGGGGAGTGAAATGGAGGAGAGAGGAGGTAGGAGACATTGAGCAGAAGCAATATGTCTGGTGAAATGGTGGATTTTCTCGCCAGGTGGACCAAGAGAGGATGAGCAGGAGCAGCTGGAAGGAGGTAGGAAGTAGATGAGAAGACTAGGCAGATGCCCCCCAAGCACCGTGTCAGTATACAGTGTTAAAAGGAGGCAGGGGGCCCCTCGGAGTCACTTGGGCAAATGGCCGCGCCAGCGTCGAAGAATGCTTTAATTTGCCTGGTCTAGTGACAGCCGAATAGTCCCAGCATCCTCCCGGGCAGAGGGAATGACTTCTGGCTCTCCACCCTATTAGGACCCTCCTACGCAACCCGGTCCTAAAATGGGAGCCTTTTTCCCAGCTATTGCGAGGGATGACAAACTCAATACTATAGGGAAATCCTCCGTAATACAGTTGGCCGCATGCCTATGTTGCGGCATCGTCCCTCCTCTTACAGTCCTGAACCGGGGAGTTTCTCAGTCACTCACCGACTACTTGCCACGGCTTTGCTGGGGGAAGGTGGGGGTGTTTAGGAGCAGTACCAGCTCCATCAGCAGTAACCTAAGTCTGGAGTCACTGATTGAGCAGCTTCATTCACCCCGCCTAGAGAGGAGGGGTAGTGGTCCGGCCAGCAGCATCAGCATGACCTGGAGGCAGTCCCTGAACCAACATGGTGGTGGTCTTACTTTGTAGCCACACTCTGCACCGCCAGTTAGAAGTATCCCTCTGGACTAGTCATGTGCAGCCAAACTGGAAAGTTGCCGCAACATGCCATTTGCAAGTGGAGAAGCTGTCCTGCCCGTAGCCATATTGTGGCTCATAGCGGTTGTTTAAGGTTTCGGCTGGGGCCATCGTTAGCCCAAGGTAGAACCCCTTGTCCACGGGAAATGTTGAACGAACTGACCTTTGTCAAGATGAATCAGGCATGGATAAGCCACCAGGATTTCCACACACCAATGCCCTTAGGCGTCAGGACTTACATCAGCCATGACGCCTTCACCCAAACTGTGAGAAATGAGTGCTTGGTCAAACTACCTGCCTCGCCACTAATTCTGATGCCTGCACCCATGCCTGATGCCACACATCTGCTTACAGTTTTCCTTCTCCATCTGCCAACAACCATCTTTACCAGGGAACTGGTATTGAGCCACCGCTCCTCCACACTGTGTCATTGATTGTGCCACCGGTCTGACCTCATGCTGGCATGGCCGTGACCAACACACTTTGCTTGTGCCACTGCCTCTGACCTCATGCTGGCTGCTGCTGTACCTTACCACTTGTATCATTGTGCCACTGTCTGACCTCATGCTGCTGCATGGCTGCTGGCCTGTGACCTACACACTATGTCATTGTGGCACTCGTCTGACCATCAATGCTGTTCTGTGTCTCCTGCGCCGTTACCTAAAACAACTTTTTCATTGTCCCACTCTGTTGGCCTAACTCCTGTTTTTGCCTCACCTCCAGAATGTCATTTGTGCCACTGTTCTGACCGTCATGCTGCTGCCGTGAGACCTACACACTGTGTCATTGTGCCACTGCCCTGACCTCATGCGGCTGCTGCCGCGTGACCTACACAGCTGTGTCATTGAGCCACTGTCTGACCTCAATGCAGCGCTGTGGCTGCTGCCGTGACCTACACACTGTGTCATTGTGCAAATGTCTGTACCTCATTCTGTTCCTGTACTGCCTGGCCGTGACCTATACACCTGTTACATTCTCCACACTGTGGCCTACCTCCTGTTATTGCCATCCTTCCAAATTCATTGTGCCACAGTCTGACCTTCATTTGCTGCTGCTGTGGCTACTGCCGTGACCTACACACGTCTGTCCGTGTGCCACTGTTCCTGACCTCATGCTGCTGCTATTGGCTGCTGCCTGTTACCTACACACTGTGTCATTGTGCAACCTGGTCCTGCCCTCATGCTGCTCGCCTGTGGCTGCTGAGCCGTGACCTAGCACACTGTGTCATTGTGCCACTGTCACTGGACCTTATATTCTGCTTGCTGCCGTGACCCTACCACATGAGTCCTTTGTTCCCACTCTGGTGCCCTACTTTTTTATTACTCCTGTTTAGCCACCTCCAGAATGTGATTGTTGCCACAGTATGGACCTCATGCTGTTCCTGTGGCTGCTGCCAGTACCTACACACTCGTGTCATTTGGGCCACTGGTCCTGACCTCATTCGTGCTCCTGTGGCTGCTGCCCGTGACTACACACCGTGTGTCATTGGTCCCACTCTGTGGCCTTACTCCGTGTTTTTGGCCACCTCCCAGGAATTTCATTTGTGCCAGCTCTGCCCTGACATGACCATCATGCAGCTGCCGTGCCCTACACACTTAGTCATTGTTCCACTTGCCTGACACTCATGGCTGCTGGCTTGCATACGTGTTGACCTACACACTGTGCATTGTGCCAACTGTCTTGCCCTCATGCTGCTTGTGCCCGTGACCTACACACTGTGTCATTGTGCCTACTGCCTGACTGGACCTCATGTGCTGCTGGCTGATGCCTTCGTTGAACCATACACAACTGTGTCCATTAGTGGCCAACTGTCCTGACCTCATGCAGCTGCGTATGCGTGCTGCCGTGACCTTAAACACTGTGTCATTGTGTCACTGTCTGACCCCCATGCCTGATGCTGCTGCTGTGGCAGGCTGCTGTTACCTACACACTGATGTCATTTGTGCCACTGTCTTGACCTCAGTCAAGGCTGCTGTTGCTGCTGCCGTGGACCAACACGAGGCACTGTGTCATTGTGCCACTGTCTGACCTCGGAATGCTGCTGCTATGCTGCTGCCGTGACCTATAACCTGTGTCATTGTTTCCACTCTTGGCCTACTCCTGTTTTTTTTTTTCCACTCGCAAATGTCATTTGATGCCACTGGCTCTGACCTCATGCTGCTTGTGGCAGCCGCGCCGCCGTCACCCTTCCGTCCACACATCTGTGTCACTGATGTTTCCGCACCTGAGCCCGTCATCTTTGGTTTTTTTCCAGCTGTCGCTCGCATGACTTTATCAGGCTACATTCCCCTTTAGTTTTTTTGTCAGTTTGCCCTCTTAAGTGCCCAGGGAATTCTATAGTGAAGCGATTCTAAGAGCGGCGGCAGTCATGGGCGTGTCATACTAAAACACAACATTGTATGAAAACCAAGCTCCCTCTGCATATTTAAGCATGGCACAACGTTCTACAGCACCCTGCAGGCTCTGTGCAGCCTGGACATAGCTGTTTTTTAACGTGATTCGTGCCTAAGAAAATTCGGAACGAATTTTATTTTTTGCCGAGAAATTCGGCGAAGTGAACGAAACGAATTTCGGGAAATTCACCCATCTCTACATATAATGTTCCAGTAATTTTTTTTTATGTCAAAAAATGTTACATGGCCTTGCATTATTCATGCATATTGCACATTTGCACAAAAAATAAATCTTTATAAAACTGTAAACTATAACTAATAACATCAAAACTGAAATGTAAAAAAATATTTTTTAAAAAAATAAAAAGTCTAGTTTTTTCTATATAAATGTGAAATAAGGTTAAAGGTGCTAAATTTACTGTTTGCATTCGCCCACAAGTATAATTTACATGTCTTTTGCATAAGTACTTTGCACATTTGCAAACATATCACATTTGATTTGTGATTACTTGATGTTGGAAAGAAGGTGCATTGTTTGCGTTTTAGGCTGGTTGCACTGCTGGTGGAGGCCGTGGATATCGTCACAGTGCTAGCGGAAGCCCTTGGTTCACTTTCTTCAGCATGCTGTTGGATCCTGTGGACAATGGCTACAGCTCCATCATCTCTGGGTGTTACTTTTCTTTGTTCAATATATGGGCTAACTAGTGATTTTCCCAATTCCTCTAAAAAAATTCTTCTTTTATATAGTTTATTTTTGTTAAAATTTGGGTCTATTTCAAAGAAATAGCACTTACAGCTCTAAGGGCCACATGTATGAATCCCGACGGGTTGGGGCGCACCTTTCCGCCAGTTTTCCAGCGGAATCTGCGCCTGATTTATGTCGGGTTCGGGGCGCTCTCATATATACAATGTAAAGTCCGCCGCGCCTCGTCTGTGTTTTAGGCGCAGTGTGGGTCCGAGGCGCAGTGCAGGGCTGCTCCTAGGATTTCGGCGCCGGAGGAAAGGGCGCCCACTCATACATGGGGGAAAAGTTCCCTGCGCCTCCCCAAAGTGTGTGGGGGGCCAGTGCGGGGACCATGGTGCAGTGTGGGACTTAGGCGCCTTTGCGGACTGCGCCGAAAAACAGTTCCGATCCCGAGACAGTCTGGAACAGCGAGAAAGCCGTCCAGATGCCGGTGCGGAGTATAAATCAAAAATCGCCTTTATAAAGGCGTTCAACATTCTCAGGAAAAGAGCTGAAACCTAAAAAATAAAAAATACATAAAACAAAATCACTTTCCAATATCCTAATTCAAGATTAGGATATTGGAAATTGCCGGGAAATCAGTAATTCAAAATCAGAAAGCTATTCTGATTGGTCGGACATAAACCCGGCCCAATCAGAATAGGAGCGACAGTGAACCATTAAAAACCTAATGGGAAGTTTAGACCAATCAGAACCCAAACGGCGGGATAGTTCAAAATACAGTAAAAATGCTGAAAAGAGCTGTTTGGGTTAAGCTACCGGGGACTTGGCTAGCTCAGCCAATCAGAATAGGAGCGACAGAGCCCCAAATTCTAGCCTATGGAAATTATTGGACCAATCAGAATAGGAGCGACAAAGACCCATTCTAGTCCTATGGAGAAGTTTAGACCAATCAGAATCCACGGCGGGATAATTCAAAATCCCAGTAAAAAGACAGAAAGAGCTGATTGGCTGAGCTAGCGGGGTGCTTTCTATCCCAGCCAATCAGTCGAGCTACTTCTCCCATTATAGTCTATGAGGGGATGGGCGCACTGAAATCTCGGCACTCAGCGCGTGCGGCATGAAGTATTAATCAAAAAAAAATTTTTTTTAAAATGTAAAACTTTAAATCAATAAAGAGCAGAACCCTTCTTTACAAATAAAGCAGTTAAAAACCCAAAACAACGCGTTTGTCGCCGAGACCGGCGCTACATAGGGAATTGCAATAGAGAGAATTGCCGGGAATACAGTAATTAAAATTTTGTTTTAAGCTATTCTCATTGGTCGCAGAAGCCCAGCCAATCAAATGGAGCGACAAAGACCCCATTATATCCCATGGAAAGTTTTGGACCAATCAGAATAGGAGCGACAGTGGCCCATTCTAACCTATGAAGGAGTATTAACCAATCAGAATAGGAGCGACAAAAATCCCATTATATCCAATGGAGGAGTTTGGACCAATCAAAATCCAAGCCGGGACAGTTCAAAATACAGTAAAAGACAGAAAAGAGCTGATTGGCTGAGCTAGCGGTGGCTTTTTCTATCCAGCCAATCAGAGCGCGAGCTACTTTTTCCCATTATAGTCTATGGAGAATGGGCGCTCTGAAATCTCGGGTCTCACGCCGTGCGGCATGAAGTAATAAAAAAAATCATTTTTATTAAATGTCAAAAAATTAACAGATAAAGAACAGAACCCTTCTTTACAAATAAAGCATTAAAAAACCGAACAAACCCAGACCCGGGCGCTACATAGGGAATTGCAATAGAGAGAATCGCCGGGAAATACAGTAATCAAATTTGGGTTTAAAACTATTCTCATGGTCGCATAAACCCCAATCATAATAGGGGCGACAATGTCCCATTCTAACCTATGGAGGGGAATTGAAACCCAAACAGAATAGAGCGACAATGTCCCATTAATAACCTAAGGAGGAGAATTGACCAATCAGAATAGGACGAGAATGTCCCATTATATCCTAAAGGAGAAAATTGACCAATAAAATCATGTTTTATTTCTTTATTTCATTAGCCAAGGATCAATAGATGGGTGCAACGAAAATAAAGAAATAAACATGATTTTAATTGATTTAATATTTTTTTTTGTTACCTCCATATTATCATTCGTTTTATATTACACATCGGACAACTTCTGTAGTCTTTATAATTTGATTTCGGCCAAGTACAGTGTTATTTCAGATTGCATTAGAAAACCCATAGGAGCGTCGCTCGCACTCCCATTGGTCCAAATAACGACGCCTCTTTTAACTTAGCCAATCACAGACGCGCTCAGAATTTCTTTTCCCCAAAGAACTCTATGAGAAAGTAGCTCCCGCGCTCTGATTGGCTAAGCTGGACGAGCCCCTGCCGCTTCAACCAATCAGCTCGTTTCTGCATTTTTACTGTATTTTGAACTGTCCCCGCCTTTGATATGATTGGTCAAAATTTTTCCTCCATAGGATATAATTGGACCCTTGTCCCCTCCTATTCTGATTGCTTTTTTATGCCGATCAATGAGAATAGCTTAAACAATTTGAATTAAATGTATTTCCCGGGGATTCTCTCTATTGCAATTCCCTATGTAGCGCCGTCTCGGCGACAATCGCATTGTTTGGGTTTTTTTAAATGCTTTATTTGTAAAGAAGGTTCTGTTCTTTATCTGATAAAGTTTGACACTAATAAAAATCAAATTTTTTTATTAATACTTCATACCCGCACGGCGCTGAGTGCCGAGATTTCAGTGCGCCCATCTCTCCATAGACTAAAATGGGGGAAGTAGCTCGCGCTCTGATTGGCTGGGATAGCCAGGCACCCCCTAGCTCAGCCAATCAGCCTTTCTGTCTTTTTACTGTATTTTGAATTATCCCGCCGTGGATTCTGATTGGTCCCAAACTTCTCCATAGACTAGAATGGGTCTTTGTCGCTCCTATTCTGATTGGCCGAGCTAGCCAAGCCCCCGCAGCTCAGCCAATCAGCTCTTTTCTGTCTTTTTACTGTAATTTTGAATTATCCCGCCGTGGATTCTGATTGGTCAATCCTTCCCCATAGGTTTTTAATGGTTCACTGTCGCTCCTATTCTGATTGGCCGGTTTATGCCGACCAATGAGAATAGGTTTCAGAATTGAATTACTGTATTTCCCGGCAATTTCCAATATCAAAATTTTCTTGATATTGCCTGTTCTAGAGTTTTGGAAATGTTTATTTTTTTTTATTATGTTTATTTTTTATGTTCAGCTCTTTTTCTGACACCTTTATAAAGGCGATTTTTTCGGAATTATACTCCTGCTGCACGGAGCGGAGCGCCGAGATTTCTGTCGCGATCTTCGATCCGCTTCCTCGCATGTTCCGATCCTGCTTCACTTTGCCTCTGTCGGAGGATTTAGACCAAAAAAAAAACTGGTCTGCTTGTCGGAGCTGCCGAGCGCTGCACTCCGCCTCGCTTTGCCGACTCTCCATCGTACATGCCTCGGAGTTTTTGAGCGCGCCGCGTCCCGCCCCGGAACGCCTACCCCGCGCCCACACTGCGCCCACTGCCCGCCCCTTCATGCGGGCGCAGTTTGAAAGTGGCGAACACTGCGCCTAACACTGAATCCCTGCCTCCAACAGCGGGATTCGGGCCGGGAGGCGCAGTATACGCCAGAAAACAGGCGAAAAGCCCGTTCATACATGTCGCCCTAAGTCTTTCCCACCCCTTCTCCTCCTGTAGTCAGGTAGATCTCCACACAGTGGTATAGTATTGAGGACCTGCAGGTTATGTGGTCAGGTCCTTCATCCCTCTCCTATGTGTGCAGGAAGCTGCTGGCAAGTCCTTCTCCTCTGTTCCTCTGTAAAGATGAGTTTTCAGAGCTGTCTCATGTGTGCTCTCTCTCTATGTTCTCTCAAGTTGTATTGAAAGTGAAGTAACTGTATAGAGTAGCATTGTACTTGTCTACTGATAAGCTAAAACACCCGCTTTAGCAGCCCAAAGTAAAACAAACACATTTTGTCAGACAGAATTTATTAGTCCTCTTTTCAGGTCATCATTAAATAATAGAACCAGCTAATAAGGAACCAGCTAAGAAAAATAATTCACATTTACCATGTGAAAGGTTGACAACTGAATTGAACCATTTCTATAAGAACAGCACATAACTATACTGGAAAGGAATCCATCTACAGTATCATAATTTGAAAATTTATGTATGTGTAACTTTGCATGGACCAAAGGTACCTAGATAATTTGATAAATAGTAGTAGATGAACTATATAGACCAAAATGAGATTATATCTCCTTTATTTTTTTTCTTTCAAAAAATGGCTGGAGATTAGTATAAAAGGCTATCGGTCATTTTTGACCGAACAGTACAAGTGTAAAAAAAGACGTGGCACAAAAAGTAAACAAAAATAAATAAATAAATACTGCTATTGGTAAGAACCCCTCAAATGAGGAAAAGTAAATGGACCACAAGTTTCAGAACCGCATAATGAATATTTTAAAAAATATCAAATTTCAAATTCGGTCATTTTTGACCGAACAGAACAGCAGGGTTAATGATGTTGGTAAATCACATGGAATACGCCCTTGATAAAGCAGTAGGTGAAACAAGTCAGAAAGTTTACACATATGGACAAAACTTTTGGTACCCTTTCGATAAAGAAAGAATACCCACAATTGTCACTGAAATTACTTGAAACTGTCAAAAGTAATAATAAATTTAAATTGACAAAATATCAATTAATGAAAATCAGACAGTGTAGTTGAATTGTGTTTAACCAATATATATGGTTAAACACAATATATATAATAAAACTGGGCTAGGCAACAATGATGGTACCCCAAGAAAAGATGGGAGGGACATGTAAAACTAAGCTATGTCCTAGTAATAAGCATCAAAGATATCTTCAAACTTGTAATAAGTCACTCTGCCTATTTAAATGGTAGTCACTGTGTTGTTTGGTGTCATGGGGTGTACCACACTGGACATGGACCAAAAAAAGCTATGGAGAGTGGTCTCAGGAGATTAAAAAGAAAATTATAGGCAGACATGTGAATGGTAAAGACTAGAGATGGGCACATCGATTCTAACGAAGTGGAATTCGTTTAGAATTTCAGGAAAACTTTGATTCTGGACGAAGTCGAAGTTTGGGGTACTTCGGGTGAACGAAGCGTGTTTTTAATTGATAAAATGGCTGCGAGCACATAGCATTACATGGGGCAAAGAAGTCTGGGAGGAATAAAGGCGTAGACTAAATTACATGTGCAGAGATGAAGCCAATCAGAGAACGGCGGGATTCTGTGATGTCACCGCACTATATAAGTCCGGGCGCGACGCTGGCAGTTCACACTGCTCTCACTGTGCTGTGAAGCTGCTGATGCTGCTGCTGATATCTCACACTAAAGAAATAACTTTTATCCAGCGATTTTTGGAGGGGTGCCCACAGCTTGTCTCAGAGACTGCTTTTTTACGTTCTATTTTTGATTTTGGGGGGTTGGGGAATTGAAGTCCAGTGTGCGCCATTAAGCTGCATAATACATTTTAATGCTATCTGCTCAGTTCTTGAGCACATTGAATACCAAGGTTATCTAAGCCGTTTGCTGTTGTATTCATAAAAGAAAAAAGCGTTTTTTACAATCCAAATACCATTTAAAATTTTTTGGGCTGCTCATTTCTTTTGTGCAATTTTGATCCTGGGGTTAATTAAGCATTTTTCTGCTGTTGTGGTCACTAAAATAAACTGTGTTTTTCAACTCCAATGATTAAATTTTGACTGAAGCATAATTCATATCCGAAGGTTAATTAAGCGTTTTTCTGCTGGTTGTTGCTCCGTAAAAAAACACCCGTTTTAACAAGCTACAATGCTGGTAATTTTTGGCAGCACATTTCTTTTGCGCAATTTACATCCAAGAGTTAATTCAGTGTTATTTGTCTGCTGTTGCGGTCACTAAAAGAAACTGTGTTTTTCAACACGCCAAAGAAGAAATTTTGAATGTAGCATAATTCATATCCGAAGGTTAATTAAGCCTGTTTGTGCTTTTATATTCAGTAACATACACAGTGTTTTTAAACGGCACATACAAGTCAATTTTTCCTGGCCATTTCTGGATCACAATTTATATTCAAAGGTTACCCAAGCTTGTTAGTGGGTTCATTTGGAGTCAAATACAGGGTGTGTATTTATCGCATACAGATATCTTCATTAAACAGAGTCTGTACATTTTAAAACAAACAGTATGTCAGAAAGAGAGGTAGCAGGCTCTTCACATGCGAGTGGCAGTGGCACAAACATTCCTGGAGCAGGCCCAGGTCGCAGCACAGTAAGGGGACGTCGCACCAGGGGTCACTTGGTGCGGCCCGAACTGCCCGTGTCATCTAGCGGCCGTGTGTTGACCAGCAACCCAAAGGTTCTTGATTGGTTGACTAGGTCATCCACTTTCTCCCAGATGACATCTGACAACCCCAGCCAAGAGTCGGTGGGAACGTCAGACATTCGGTTCCCTCAGCCAGAGATCTACTATGTGGTCTGGGCTCAGCGCCACTATACAGCGAGGATGAACAATTGAGGAGGACAGTCAGCAGCTACTTGGCAGCGAAGAAATGGGGTCAATATCCCCTGCTTCTTGCAGTAGGCGGCAAAGTATAGATGTGGAGAGTGGCATGGGAGGTCATGTTGTGAGGGGTCAGCTCTGCATACCAAGACCGATGAGGAGACAGCAGTGAAGATGAAACAATAATCGATGATGATGTAGCCGACTGCACTTGGGAGCTGGGTGAAGCAAGGGCTTCATCAACGTCAGGAGAAGAGGGCGTCAGCTTGCGTGTCAGGCAGCGGCGCAGCCAGCAAGTGGGTTGTGTGGCCGTGAGTCAGCAGGGTAGCAGCAGTGTGAGGTCGGGAGCCAGCAGCCACGGGGTAGAAAAACCCGCTTCGCAGGTCCAAGAAAGTAGCGCACAGGGGCTCAGCGAGGCAGCGGCGGAAGTAGTCACTCAGTGCGGAGCGTAGGCGGTAAAATCAGCTACTCGGTGGTGTGGCAGTTCTTTGCTAAGACACCGGAGGAGCCGAATATGGGTATATGTAGATCTGTGGGCAGAAAGTGAAGCGTGGCCAGGGAGCTAACGTTGGCACCATGGCCCTGCTCAACACAGCACGTCACCACCGGGGCCGGGAGAAACGTTTTTCAATGTGGTGTCCCCCCCCGCCGCAGAACAGCACACGCGCCCATGGCACACATCCCTTTTGCACCAGTCAAGGCTCCCCCACCTTTTGCAAAGGGGACTGTTTTCTTTCCACATCTCCCGGTCAGACTTTTTCCTGCCCTCCGTACTCAGGGCGCCAGCAGCTTTCAACGAGGCATTGCAAAGAGACAACAAAATTGTCCACCCATCCAAGGTGCAGAAGCGACCGTGCCCCTGTCCAAGTTGTTGGTACTGCAGAAACCCCCCTTTCCAATTGGGGACTCGCATTGTTCAGAAGTTAAGGGCCTGTGCCACCGAGGGGAAAGCCAAGCCGTAATTTTATTTTTCCAAAAAGGCAGTACCAGCCTTCAAAATAGTAAAACAAAAAAGGGGCCATCCTTGAGCTTATCGTTTTTTTTCCAAGTGCACGCAGGCGGACGTCTGGAGCTGTAACAAAGGCAAAGCAGAATGTTTTTTAAAGGCCCCGGGGTGAAGGGCTTCCTCCCAGGCCACCAACAACTTGACAGAGACCCCACTTTCTCCCCCACTTGTCAAACGCTGCTCCTGCGCCAATATCCCATCCTCCCCCCCCACCACCACCATCTCAGCCTCCACAATTACGTTCCCTCTACCACATGTGAGGCAGGGGATGCCCACAGTTTTAACCTGGGTTCCCCCCAACGAAGTCACACAGGGAGGAACGCCCATCATGCACAAGAAATCGTGGTGGCTTTCTCCGCGCCAAATTGCAAATCGGGAAACCCTGGTGCGGACAATGGGGGGGAACATAGTCGCACTGCACTGAGAGGGATGGTCCATCACCCGCATGGGGTGCTGTTTCAAACGATTTTGAAAAGGTTCCTGAAATTTTTTCCACCGATCTTCAGAAGATTCTGAAAATGGCCAGGAAATTGTGCATGTACTTCATCCATTCTTACAAAGCCAGGAACACCCTCCTCGAGTTGCAGCGGCAGAACAGCCTCCCCAACACATGCTGATATGCGATGTTTCCACCCGTTGGAATTCCAGCCTGCACATGTTGGACCGACTGTATGAACAGAGAGAGTCCATTAACCATTTTTTGATGATCCAGGCGGACAGGAGTACTCACCTGTGTATCTTTGATGTCAGCCAGTGGCAGCTCATGCGTGATACCTGCCGTTTGCTGAGGCCATTCAAGGAGGCCACGTTATTTGTCAGTCGCCAAGACTACGGGATGAATAACATCATTCCACTGCTTCATGTCCTGAAACAGATGCTGAAAAATCTGTCTGGGCAGGGGACTGGAGATGTGGTGCCTACATCTCGCGGCCACACGAGTCCGGTGGGGACTGAACTGGAGGAGGAGGACATTGGAGCAGAAGCATTGTCTGGTGAAATGAGTGGATTGTCTACCCAGGTGACAGGAGAGGAGGAGCAGAAGCAGCTGGAGGAGGTAGAAGGAGATGAGAAAGATGAGGCAGATGACCCGCAAGCACCGTGGCAGTATACAGTGGAGATGGAACAATAATTGATGATTATGTAGCCGACCGCACTTGGGAGCTGGGTGAAGCAAGGGCTTCATCATCGTAAGGAGAAGAGGGCGTCAGCTTGCGCGTCAGGCAGCGGCGCAGCCAGCAAGTGGGTTGAGTGGCCGTGAGTCCCGCAGGGTAGCAGCAGTGTGAGGTCAGGAGCCAAGCGGCCACGGGGTAGAAAACCCGCTTCGCAGGTCCAAGAAAGTAGCGGCACAGGGGCTCAGCGAGGCAGCGGCGGAAGTAGTCACTCAGTGCGGAGCGTTGGCGGTAAAATCAGCTACTCGGTGGTGTGGCAGTTCTTTGCTAAGACTCCGGAGGAGCCGAATATGGGTATATGTAGAATCTGTAGGCAGAAAGTGAAGCGTGGCCAGGGAGCTAACATTGGCACCATGGCCCTGTGTCAACACATGCAACGTCACCATCCGGTGGCCTGGGAGAAACGTGGTTCAGAAGTGGCGGTCCATCCTTCCGCCGCAGCAACAGCAGCAGCAGCGCCCAGTGGAACACATGCCATTGCAGCCAGTCAAGGCTCCACCACCTCTGCAGAAGGGAGCTGTTTCTCTTTTGCCTCATCTCCCGGTCCAGACGCTCTTTTTTTTGCTCCTCACTACTCATGGCGCCAGCAGTTCGTTCAACGAGGCATTGCAAAGAGACAACAGTATGCGTCCAACCATCCTAAGGTGCAGAAGCGGGACGGCTCTGTCAAGTTGTTGGTACTGCAGTCCCTCCCTTTCCAAGTTGTGGACTCTGCATTGTTCAGAGAGTTAATGGCCTGTGCCGAGCCGAGAGGGAGAGTTCCAAGCCGTAATTTATTTTCCAAAAAGGCAGTACCAGCCGTTCACAAATATGTAAAACAGAAAGGGGCCAGTCCTTGAGCTTATCAGTTTGTTCCAAGGTGCACGGCAGCGCGGACGTCTGGAGCTGTAACTATGGTCAGAGCCAGTACATGTCCTTTACGGCCCACTGGGTGAATGTGCTTCCTGCCCAGGCACACCAACAACTTGGACAGGAGACGCTGCTTTCTCCTCCACTTTGTCAAACTGCTGCTCCTGCGCCAATATCCGCATCCTCCTCCTCCACCACCACCACCATCTCAGCCTCCACAAGTACTGTTCCATCATACCACATGTGCAGGGCAGAGCAGTGTCACGCAGTTCTGCACCTGGCTTGCCTCGGCGAACGAAGTCACACAGGGGAGGAACTGCTCCGCGTTATGCAGCAAGAAATCGATGTGTGGCTTTCTCCGCACCAATTGCAAATCGGAACCATGGTGACGACAATAGGAGGAAATGATGTCCGCGCTGCACCAGGAGGGATGGTCCATGCGCCCTGCATGGTGCGCGTGTTCAATCTGATTGTGAAAAGGTTCCTGAAGTCTTCCACTGATCTTCAGAAGATTCTGAAAATGGCCAGGAAACTGTGCATGCACTCCATCTATCTACAAAGCCAGGAACACCCTCCCCGGTTGCAGCGGGAGAACAGCCTCCCAACACACGCTGATATGCAATGTTTCCACCCCTTGGAAATTTCCCGCCTGCACATGTTGACCGACTGTATGAACAGAGAAAGGCCATTAACTATTTTTTGATGATCCAGGCGGACAGGAGTACTCACCTGTGTAACTTTGATTTCAGACAGCGGCAGCTCATGCGTGACACCTGCCGTTTGCTGAGGCCATTCGAGGAGCACGTTTTTTTGTCAGTCGCCAAGACTACTGGATAAAATAACGTCAATTCCCCTGCTTCATGTCCTGAAAACAGATGCTGAAAAATCTGTCAGGGCAGGGGCTGGAGACGTGGCGACTACATCTCGCGGCCACATGAGTCCAGTGGGACTGAACTGGAGGAGGAGGAGGAGGAGGAGGATATTGGAGCGAAGATTTTTCTGGGGAAATGGTGGGTTTTTCAAAGGGACAGGGAGGAGG
>JAODAL010063254.1:0-19338 GCA_025379985.1 Phyllomedusa bahiana
AGAAAAACCAAGGAGAAAAAATCTAACTCCATAACATTCAATATAATTGGAGCATTTATCAGAAATAAAAAAAACTAATACCAAGCTTCCTCAGGTCCAATTATGTGATACAGCACACGTCAGATTTAAATAGAAATTGACACTCAGGAGCAACGAGCTGCCAGTGTACGGGAAGGTTAAAGGTCAAATGTTTAACCCCTTCCTGACATTGGATGTACCATAGTAAAACTAACATGTCATTTATACTGCACGGTGAGCGCTGTTAAAAAATTTAAAAAAACTACTAGGATTGCAGTATTTTCTTCTCCCTGCATAGCAAAAAATGGATTTAAAGGTGATCAAAAAGTCTTGTCCCCCCAAAAATGATACCAATAAAAATGTCAATTCAACCCACAAAAAAACAAGCCCCTACACAGCTCCGTACATGGAAAAATAAAAAAGTTATGGCTCTCAGACTATAGCAATGCAAAAACGTGTTTCTTTTTTTAAATAAAGTGTTTTATTGTGTAAAAGCAGTAAAGCATAAAAAAATATAAATTTGGTATTGCTGTAATTCTAACGACCTGCTGAGTAAAGTTAACATGCCAATAATACCGCACAGTGTCTTCTGTAAAATTAAAACCGAAAAACACTACCAGAATTACAGTATTTTGTTCATCCCTTTCCTAAAGTCCTTAAAAGCTATGAACCAAAAAATTGTACTAATGAAAACTTCTAATCAAACCACAAAAAATAAGTCATTAATCAGTATCATATACAGAAAAATTTAAAAGTTATGGTTATCAGAATATGACAACATAAAATGCTATTTTTAACACAAGCATTTCTATTGTGTAAAAGTAGCAAAACATAAAAAAAGATATAAAATTGATGTTGTTGTAATTGTACCTAGCCGTATAGTAAAAATGACCAAAAAAGATCAAAAAACAATGTCTGAACTTTTTTATTTTTCTTCCATTTTCACGACCCAATGCTAAAAAAAAAAATGCGGGGACAAAATGCACAGCATACCACTAGATGAATTCCCTGACAGTTGTTAATTCAAAAATGTGGTGACTTCTGGTAGGTTTCACCTGTTCGAGTACTTTGGGGGATGTGCAAAAGCGACATGACACCCACCAAAATCCAAATAGCGCTCTCTCCTTGTACACCCTACACCCAAACCCAAAACAGCAGGTTACAACCACAGAATATTGCCGAACTTGGAAGAAATTGTGTGACACAATTTGGGGTGCTTTATACCCAGGATTCCTTGTGAAAATGAAACATTTTAAGCTAAAACTGAAAATTATTGGAAACATATTTATTTTTTTAATTTTCACAGCGTGATGTTAAATAAATCTTTGAAACTTCTGTGCGGTCACTAAACCTCTGGATATATTCCTTAAGGAGTGTAGTTACCAAAATGAGGTATTTTAATTGGAGTTTATTTAGTTTTAGCACCTTTGGGTGCCCGCAAACTTGAGATGGTACCTAAAGAAAATCCTAGTGAAAATTGGAACCAAAAAAACAGTATGTGCTCCTCTTATTCAAAGGCTTATGACTGAGTCAAATAGCGCACTATGGCAACATATGAGATATCTCTAAAAACGGCAGAATTGGGGAAATCAATATTGAGCTGTAATTTCCTGAATAATGGATAAAAATTGAAAATCTGCTAAAAAAAGTTAAATTTTGAAATTTCACCTCCACTTTGCTTCCATTTTTTTGAAACACCTAAGGCGACATGTCCAAAAATTGGCGGTGCCACTGCATTTTTTAGGCGCATTAAATCAGTGTAAAGTGCGCCAGAAAGTACAACCCTTTCAAAAATCGGGCATCAGGTATACCTTGCATAGTAAACTTAATGTGCCTAAAAAGGCGCATTGCGTCTATTAAGGTGCATTGCGCAAATTGCGGCGCATAGCGTTTCATTGGTAGTGTATGTAATACGCCTATCGAGGTGCATTGCGCAATGGAGGCGCATAACGTATTATTACTAGTGTATGTAATGTGCCTCAATAGGCATATTGCGTTGTGGAGGAGCATAGCATTTCATTGTCAATATATGTAATGCGCCTTTTTAGGCGCATTACAATGTGTCGTGCCCGGCGTATATTGCGCCTAGTTTTGGTGTATCACAGTTCATTTACATTGAGAATATGGCTTCAAAAGTGTTTTTTGCCGAAAAATAGACCAAAAAACTGGCGTTGGTGTGTTGGGACATGTCGCCCTAGAGGGTTAACCCCTTAAGCCCCAGGCCTGAAAAGTAGTTAATGACCAGAACATGTTTTTAGTTTTTGCCTCCTTGCGTTTCAACAGTTGTAACTTTTTTATTATTTCAATGACGCAGTTTTTATGAGGTCTCGTTTTATTCAAGACAAGTTGTAATTTATGGGTGAATAGTTTAAGTTCACTTATAAATAATTGCAGAATTGCTTTTTACATTTTTTTTGTTTTTTTACATTTTTTTTTACACCATTCACATTTCACACTTAATAACATCAATTCTACAGGTTATTACAGTTGTGAGGCTACCTAATATGTGTAGGGTTTTCTTGGGTGTGTAATATATGCACAATTATTTTTTATGAAATATTTATTTTTTATTATTTATTTTTTTTATTAATTTTTTTACACAATTTATGTTTTTTACTTTTTTTTTTTAAAATCCCATGAAGGGATAACTGTTTTACTTTTTTTTCTACACTTAGTAATGTATTAGCATATTCATATATGCTAATACATTATAATCTGTCTCAGTCTGACACAGGCAGTGATCAGGACAGCTCACAGTCTGTACTGGTAACTGGCTTGTTACACATAAACCACTGGGGCCACTCTAGGTCCCCAAGACTGACTGTGCAGCAGTTCCCCGGGCCCTGTTGGGTCACCGGGTGTTCTGATCACCAGACAGAGCAGGGAAACCCTTTGATTGCGCTGCGGTGACGATCCGCGGCAATCAAAGGCTTAAAGCACTGGGGTTACGGGGGTTCCCCTGCTTCCTGGTGCTCACAGGGGATGCTCTGGGATCAGGGCTGTGTAGTACAGCCCCGATCCCAGCGCTGCTGTGGCGCCCGGGCCCCACAAACCCCGATGTCTGCAGCAACGCCAAAAGACGTCACTGTAGACGAACGACCCGCACCAGCCGACGTCAAAAGTCGGTGGGCGGTCATTAAGGAGTTAATAAACTTCCTAAATGCTATTTAGAATACTTTAATGGGTACAATCCTTAGATGGATTCATTTATGGAGGTGTCTAACATAGAGGCCTCACTTCAGAACTGGACTCGTCCCTAAAAATTTTGCACATTTTCTTGAAAATGTGAAAAATTACTGTTAAAATTTGTAAGCCCGACAGTGCTGTTAAAAAATAATTAAAAATAATAAAAAATTATAAAAATTTTAAAAAATTATCCAGGAAATGAGAAAAAAGACATGGACTGCACAACCACTTGCCATACATTGATCTATTTCTTCTCATTAAAAATACTTTCAAAAATGAATATGAGAATCTTAGTATACTTTTTGATCAAACGATATAAGCCCACCATCCACTTCACGGTGACCTCTATAAAGTGGGTCCTTACACTATGATGTAGCACTGCATGTCGGCAGTAAAAGCAGCACCAGTAAGGGGAACAACCCAGTGGCCCAATAACACCATTTTTTTCCAGACCTGGCCCCCTGGCTCTGGGTCACACCACCCCACAGGCATAGCACAGCAATAATGGCCGCCACACAACACCACAACAAAAACGAAAGTATCACAAATGCTCACCTTTCCATGAGCTCCCAACAATCAGACTGAAAAAAGGGGATAGTGGCCCTTATTCATACTATTACTAATTAAAAACATTTGGGTCAAACGGGGAGGAGTGCTGGTCCAAGATTAAAAAAAAAAATAATAATTAGTGGACAGATTAAATACAATTTAATCCAGGAAAAGATGTCACCATGAAGTGGCAAGTGGATTTATACCGTTTGAACAAAAAGGATACTAAGACCCTCCTGTTTGTTTTTGCTGAGAAGCATTAGATCAACGTATAATGTGAGTGTCACAGCACACGTTGTTGCCGTGGAGGAGCAAGGCGCTACAGGGGTTAATCCCTCTAGCCTGGCGACACGCCCAGGGAGAAGTCTGGCTCATGAGCATGGGATTGACAACCCGGCTTCGAATCAGCTCGGAGGGTGTCCCACAGGCCAATAGAGGTGGGGGCCGCACCAATCAGCTGCTGGGGCGGTGTCCGGGCTCCTCATTTAAACCTGCTCTTTGTGTTAAACCTTTGCCTGTGAAAGGTTCTCCGTAGTCCTCCTCCTGGTTTCCTGTTTGTTGTTTCTCCTGATTTCCTGACTCCGGCTTGCTCCTAGACTTCGTTTCAGTCCTACGTTTTTGTACCGCATTACCTCCAGTGTTTTGACCCTTGGCTTGGCTTCCATTATTCTCTTTGTTTCTGATTTGTGGCTTTGACATACCCATACCGTTATCGACCCGGACTGTTGACTTCGCGTTCCCCTGACGGCCCTGCACGTAGTAGCATAGGGCTTGTCGTCCAGTTGGGGTCTGCCATTTAGGGCAGCACGTCAAGTAGGCAGGGACAGTGGGCTGGGTAGCAGTCAGGGCCCACTGCACCTCCTCTGAGGTGACAGTGAGGATGTGCGGTCCTTGTTTTTTTTCTATGTGAATTGTTGCTAATATGTCCTTGTTTTTTTTATTTAGACAAGCACTCCTCCCCACTTAGCCCAGGTGTTGTTAATTAGCAGTATTCTGTATAAGGGTTATTGACCTTTTTCTTTCAGTCAGCTTGCAGGGAGCCCAGGGAAGGTAAGTGATAGTGATCCTTTACTTTTTTGTTGGTGGTGCTGTGCACTGGCCATTGTTGCTGTGATGCTATGCTTGTGGGGTGGTGCGAGCCAGGGCTGAGGGGCTAGAACTGGCAACAGTAGTGTTGTTGAACCACTGGGTTGCTCCCTCACTGTTGTGTCTATTGCTGCGGTTGTGGCTGCCATTCAGTGCTGCTGTCATTAGTGTAGGGACCCACTTTGAATAGGTCGCTGTGAAGTTGCAAGAGGGTTTATACCAAAAAGTATGCTAAGAACCTTCTGTTCGTTTTGCTGAGAAGCATTAGATCAACATATAGTGTGAGGATGTCCGGTCCTTGTTTTTCTTCCATGTGAATTGTATTTAAAAAATGATGCCAATGTACAGTAGGCCTATGGTAGATGCTTGTTATAAACTATTTCTTGTGTTATAACTATATGTCTTACGCACAGAAGTGTATCACAAGGCATTATGGGAAAGGGGCTGAGAAGCCCACAGCGCCCTCTGTTGGTTGTAACAAATCCTCAATTTGCTTTTGACCCACCGAGTCTTGTGAACTTTAAAAATGTTAAAATCTAAATCTAATAACATGGATCTCACATAAAGGGACATAAGTCAAATTTAAAAAATTGGGCTCTGTAAAGAAGATCAAAATTGATTCCGTCAGTTAGGACTTAAATACACAGTTAACTATAAAGGGTCTTTTCTAAAATATAACTTTTAATATCTCATTTCAAAAGCATTATACCAAATGAAGACAAAAACACATATATATAGATCGGCATACAGAATACAGGGATATCTTTACCAGGAGAATCTGTATTGTCGACTGGTACTATCTATATACATGATGAACCCTGAGATTTCCATCAGGGGGAAATGCATCGGGATGAATACTGGGATATAACAATTCAATTACCAATACTGTGTGTTTACTTTTGGTAGGGTCTAGTAGTGAGTTTTGAAGGTATGTCTGTGTGTGGCCGTCCCTTTCGGGATGATAACTCTGCTGTTCTTAGGGATATCTATAGGGTTTATGTTAGGGTGAGTGTATCTAGTCTATTCCTCTCCCTCTGTACAAAGCCTTGCGCTAGAGGAAAACAAACCGTGAGTTATTGCCTATTGTGGTCCCTTATAGATATTGTATCTGATGATCCTAACCCTAGTAATGATACCTATTACCATTTGTGCTTAGTCCAGATATTGGGGGTAAGGATGTTTGTCAGCTCAGAATCACCTTAGATATCACCTCAGATCACCTTAGCCATAGTTATACTAAATAATCTAGAAAATTAGCAGTATATGTACATTTTTAAAATAAATAAATTAAATAGCATCAAGACAAGTTGCTAAAACACATAATTAAAAATGATGTTACAAAGAATAAATAAAGACAACAATTTCTGCAAAATATATTGTAAACATAATTCACATTGTAAACATAAAACTGTCAATCAAAATGGGAACTTCTGTTCAGGCTGTTGCTTGTGGTTAATGAGTACTCGATGTGTTGACTCGATGTTTGTTATCGGGGAGCAACATCAGGGAGAAGATTCCGTTAGTCATAGAAGAAGGATCTAATAAATTGGGAGCGCAAACATAAAAGTAAGAAATTCTCCCTTGTAAACAGTATATTGGTATTTGTTCTTTAAAAGATATATAAAATAAAAAGTATGAAAAAAAACACAATTAGACCACACAAATAACAAAGGCTATAACTAAAACCATATCATCACTAAAACATATAGTTATAATATATATATATATAGATATATCTATATATATATATATATATATATATATATATCTTGTAGGAAGACACAAGGTGCAGTTATTGACGGACGTTATTTGTCTCCGATCTGCCTAAGATCGGTGAAATAAAGCCCATTTGTTTTGGTGTCAGCGGCAGCAGGCCACTGACACAGGTTTTGTATGTGTAGTATGGCAGTAATGCCGTGATCCGGATCGGGCTTTATTGGAGCAGTCTGTAGAGTTGGTTGGGACAGGCTGCTCCCACATCCAGTCCTGGGCTTACCAGCCCTTTTTACGGCTCAGTGGAGCTAGTGTTTGGAAGAAAGCCAGAGCTGGGCCTTGCACTCCAGAGAGAGAGAGAGACTGAGACCCGCGTGTGGTTTCCTTGCCAGGGAACCAGAGTATGGTACTGCACTTATACCCGTGACTGTGTTTGTTCCGGATATCTTTTGTTTGGCTGAAGCAAGCCTGCCGTTTATTTGCATGTTTTTGTGGAGTGCACCAATAAACCTAGCTGTGTTTAACACCAAAGGACTGCTTCCATTTGAGCTAATCTCTACAATATATACAGTTGAAACCAGAAATACAGTTGAAGCCAGAAGTTTACATACACTATGTAAAAAGACACATATGCATGTTTTTCTCATGAAATCAGAATAAACCTTACCCGGTTTAGGCCAATTAGGATTACGAAAATTATTTATATTTGACAAATGCCAGAATAATGAGAGAGAGAATTTTTAAGGCATTTTTATTACTTTCTGCAAAGTCAAAAGTTTACATACATTTCATTAGTAGCATTAAACTCTATGACTTGGCTCAAATATTTTGGATATCCTTCCACAAGCTTCTTACAATAGTTGGTAGGAATTTTGGCCCATTCCTCCTGACAGAACTAGTGTAACTGAGCCATGTTTCTAGGTCGCCTTGCTCGCACCTGCCTTTTCCGCTTCGCCCATAAATTTTCAATAGGATTGATATCAGGGCTTTGTGATGGCCACTCCAAAACATTGACTTGGTTATCCTTAAGCCACTTTGTAACCAGTTTGGCAGTATGCTTTGGGTCATTGTCCATCTTGAACACCCATGTATTATTATTATTTATTTTAGAGTGCAACTGATTCCAGGGCGCTGTACATTCAAGGGGTTACATACATAAGTCAAACAAGTACAATGGTGACAATTTGGGACTAACAACTCGTACAGAGGGAAAGAGAACCCTGCCCGTGAAGGCTTACAATCTACAAGGAAGGGGGAAAGAGACAGAAGGTGTGGGGCAGACATGTTTGTTGAGGGTGTAGTGACAGTAAGGTTATTGTAGGTTATAGGCTATCCTGAAGAGATGGGTTTTAAGGTTACTTTTGAAGCTGGTGAAAGTGGAATAGGTGTTGGGGTAATGAGTTCCAGAGAATGGGGGAAGCATTAGAGAAGTATTGGAGATGGTTGTGCGAGCAGCTGACAAGAAGAGAGCAGAGAAGAAGGTTCTGTGAGGAGCGGAGATTGTGGGAGGGGAGGTATCTGGAAATTAAGACGGATATGTATGGAGGAGAGAGGTTATGGAGAGTCTTATAGGTCATGGTTAGTAACTTGAAATTAATTCGCTGGGTAATGGGTAGCCAGTGAAGTGATTTGCAGAGGGGAGAGGCAGGAGAGTAGCGAGGAGAGAGAGGAATACGACGGACAGCAGAGTTGAGGATGGATTGAAGGGGAGCAAGAGTGCTAGACGGGAGGCCACAGAGAACGATGTTGCAGTAATCTAGGCGGGAGATAACGAGGGCATGGACAAGCATTTTTGTAGTATCAGGGTTAAGGAATGAGTGGATTCGTGAAATATTTTTCAGGTGGAGGCGGCCGGCAGGTGGAGGTAAGGGCTTGGATGTGTGGTTTGAAGCTTTAACTTCCTGGCTAATGTCTTGAGATGTTGCTTCAATTTTGCCACATAATCTTTCCTCATGACGCCATCTATTTTGTAAAGTGCGCCTGTCCCTTCTGCAGCAAAACAACCCCACAACATGATGGTACCACCCCCCATATTTCACAGTTGGGATGGTGTTCTTAGGCTTCCATCTTCACCCTTTTTCCCTCAAATGTAACAATGGTCTTTATGGTCAAACAGTTAAATTTTAGTTTCGTCCAACCACAGGACATGTTTCCAAAAATGTAGGTTGCAAACATTAATCTGGCTTTTAGGTGTTTCTTTTGGAGTAATGGCTTCTTCATGGCAGAGGAGCCTTTAAGCCCATGCTGATACAGTACTCGTTTCACTGTGGATAAGGATACAATCTTACCAGCTTCCACCAGCATCTTCACAAGGTTTTTCGCTTTTGTTCTTGGGTTGATATGCACATGTCAGACCAAAGCACGTTCATCTCTGAGACACAGAACCCATCCCCTTCCTGAGCGGTATGATGGCTGGACATTCCCATCTTGTTTGTACTTGTGTATAATTGTTTGTACCAATGAACAAGGCACCTTCAGGTTTCTGGAAATTGCACCCAAGTATGATCCAGACTTGTACAAGTCCACAATTCTCTTCCTGATATATTGGCTGATTTCCTTAGAATTTCCCATGATGTTACACACAGAAGCAGTGTGTTTCTGGTGTGAGAATTATTCTGGCATTTGACAAATATAAATAATTTTGGTAATCCTAATTGGCTTAAAGCGGGTCAGGTTTATTGTGATTTCATGTCAGATAGTGAGAAAAACATGCATATGTGTCTTTTTACATAGTGCATGTAAAAACTTCTGGTTTCATATGATTCTTTGATGCCAAACTTTTGCGCATAACAGTTAGAACAGCCAGACCAGGTTAAAGGTGGTACCTAAGCCAGACTTGTCGTATTGGCACTACAATGCACCTGTATGTATGAACGGCAGAAGAACAGGTTCATACATTCTGGTGCATTCTACACTACCTTACAGCTATTTAGAACTGGCCTGTCTGCGCCAATGTTTATACATGTCGCCCAACATGTCAAGCTTGAAGATCTAGAACATTTCTTTGTGTTTCAATGTCTGGAATCTATTAAACTTTACTCACATTGGGAATGGTGTAAAAATTAAGCAGCATGTTGCGCTATTTTTCCTACCTAAACGCCGGACACCATGGCGAAAACCCAATAAGCCCATTGTAAACAATAGGGTCCATCCGACGCCGTTGTTGTCCGTTGTGAAACTGATACCTTGGTGTTTGTTTTCACCTGTGGGTGCCTATGCTTTTTTAATATTGTTCCTATGTTGGCTGACAGAATGGTCTAATTTATCCATTGTGCGCCCAAAATACTGTACTCCACACTGGTAGGATAAAAGATAACACAGTTGGATTGACAAGTGAGTCTGAAATTTCACATTTGTTACTTCAGCTTCAAAAGTAATCTGGCCACACTATACAGTATTTCAAGATGAAGTGCCAGACAAAAGGTACCTCTCGATGCCAAAATAGTAGGTGCCTATGCTGTACTCAAATTATAGATGGCCAGACAAGCTTTGTATCTCGAGTTGCAAATGTATATAATATAAACATATATACTACTGTATATATAATACTGTATATAATATAGAGGATCCACAGCACTCCAATTAAATCTGAAAAATACAAGTGCTTTTATTCACCCATTAGTTCAGCGATGTTTCAGCTAAACAATAGAGCATTTTTCAAGCAGTGAAACACATGTGATCAGGGGTATGTAAACTCAACAGTGTAATCAAGTACAATTAAACATGATTAGAATAAATAGTGGTAATATTCATAAAAAGTGTTAATGTTATACTCCGCAGTATAACAATACTCATCTGTACATAATTAAAAAATTAAGGATTTATTTTTTCACGTTTAATTGGAGTGCTGTGGATCTTTTCTACATTATTGTGGAAGTCTTGGTCAGGACTGTTCTGCAGACACCGCCATTGAATATACTTTAGAGAGTGCTATATCTAGTTTTTTCAATTTATAATATTGTTTAGTGATGATATACACCACTATATGCCTACTTAAAACCATCTGAATATACCCTTAAAGGTGTTTTATCGCAAATTGATGTGGGAAGCTTGTGAATAATAAACATTTTCACCATTTATAATTATTAACAAGTCCGTACCACTTTTGTTTTAGCTGCTACCTTAGTGATCCATAGTGTACCTCTCATCTCCAGGGGATAAAACCAGTCATGAGAGCTCCTCAATCCTGGCCGCACATGCTGCGCCATCACCTCTCCTCTCAGGAAACTACTGTCAGTCTCTTTCCTGCTTAGTAATCCCACATACTCACACCTCAATGATTGTTCAACCCCAGGAGCTGTCATTCTACTCCTATGCTCTGTACTCCTTAGCAATTAGTCAAACAGTGCAAATCAATAAATTAAAAAAAGAAACCTCAATCAGGTACAGTATCTCACAAAAGGGAGTACACGCCGCACATTTTTTGTAAATATTGTATTATATCTTTTCATTGGACTACAATGAAGATATGACACTTTGATACAACATAAAGTTTTCAGTGTACAGCTTTTATAACAGTGTAAAATAACTCCACACACAGTCATCAATGTATGAACTGCTGGAAACAAAAGTGAGTACACCCCTTTAGTGAACATGGACAAATTGTGCCCAATTTGCCATTTTACCTCTACAGTGTTATGTGGATTGTTAGTGTTACAAAGTCTAAGGTGTGAATAGGGAAAAGGTATGTTAAATTTGTTTTTATTGCTCTCATGCTCTCTCATTATGGTCACTAGAAGTTCAACATGGTACCTCACAGAAAAGAACTGTATGAGGATCTGAAAATAAAAATTATTGCTCTACATAAAGATGGCCAAGGCTATAAGAAGATTGCCAACACCCTGAAACTGAGCAGCAGCACGATGGCCATGACCATATAGTGGTTTATCAAGACAGGTTCCACTCATAACAAGCCTAGCTATGGTCGACCAAAGAAGTTGAGTGCACATGCTCAGCATCATATCCAGAGATGAGTGCATCCAGCATTGCTGCAGGGGTTAAAGGGATGGGGGGGGTCAGTCTGTTAGTGCTCAGACACTGTATCAAATTGGTCTTCATGGATGTCTTTCCACAAGGAAGCCTTTCTAAAGGTGATGTGCAAGAAAGCCTGCAAACAGTTTGCTGAAGACAAGCAGACTCAGACTAACATGGAGTACTGGAACCATGTCCTGTGGTCTGATGAGACCAAGATAAACATATTTGGTTCATATGGTGTCTGAAGCGTGTGTGGCGCAACCAGGTGAGGAGTCCAAAGACAAGTGTGTCTTGCCTACAGTCAAGCATGATGGTGGAAGTGTCATGGTTTGGGGCTGCATGAGTGCTGCATGGGAGCTAAAGTTCATTGAGGGACCCATGAATGCCAACAAGTACTGTAACATATTGAATCTGAGCAAGATGCCCTTCCTTCGGAAACTGGGCCACAGGGCAGTATTCCAACATGATAACGACCCTAAAAACACCTAAAGAAAATGAGGGTAAAGGTGCTGATGTGGTGGTGGTGGAGCATAAGGTCTTTAACATCCACCAGCCCCATGATGTCGTCATGGAAGAGTGGAAGAGGATTCCAGTGGCAACCTGTGAAGCTCTAGTGAACTCCATGCCCAAGAGAGTTAAGGCAGTGGAAAATAAGGGTGGCCAGACAAAATATTGACTCTTTTGGCACAATTTGTCCAATTTTACGTAGGAGTGTATTAACTTTTGCCAGCAGTTTAGACATTGATGGCTGTGTGTTGAGTTATTTTGAGGGCACACCAAACATACTGTTATACAAGTTGCACACTGACAACTTTACATTGTATCAAAGTGTCATATCTTCAGTGTTGTCCCATGGAAAGATATAATATAATATTTACAAAAATGTGAGGGGCGTACTCACTTTTGTCACATACTGCATGTGCATTGGGAAAAAAAAACACGTTTGGTTCCTGCAGGGATTTGAACCTAGGACCCCTAGTAATTGTTGACTGTATTTCTTAAACAGGGTCACTTTAGAGTAGAGACTTCACACAAGTCATGATTGTTATACTTTGTAATTATATTGTAAAAGATCAACAAAAAGGAATAATTAATTCATGACAAACTGATGTTATAGTTCTAGTCGCCTGTTTATTAATCAATATTTAGTTTTTGTTTATTAGATAAAAATAATTTGAAATAACAAAAGTTTTAAATTATAGAAGACTGTTTTATTTTCTACTAAAGGCTCTTGCTTCTATCATAAAATGTTAGAGCAGATACTGTAGTTAGCAAATTATACAAAGATTATCCCACAATAAAATTCTAGAAGACATTGACTGCACATCCGCTTGCTGCACATTGATCCACTGCTGCTAAGCAAAAGTTTAGAGGTTCTTAGTACACATTTTGATCAAACTGTATAAGCCCACTTGTCACTTCATGGATACCTTTCTAAAGTAGTTCCCGCATTCATAGATGTAACACTGCATAGTGCCCACCACCGCAGCAGCAATGACACCTGTAAGGGGAATGACCCAGTGATCCAGCAACACCCATGGTGGCAGGCCTGGCCCCTTGCCTTTGGGTCACTCCACCTCACAGCCATACCATCACAGCAACAATGACCACTAAAAACAGAACCATAACAAAAAAAAACGGATCACAAACAGCCATCCTTAAAGGGTTTTCTCACTACAAGGATTGCTTTTTTTGTTAAAGATCTTGAAAAAACAATTCTCTTTGTAATATGTGTCCATGAACAATGTCCTACCTATTCCTAGATTTCCCCTCTTGTATGGGCTGCATGAGCTTCTCAGGTTGCTATAGCTACAGACCTGTTCTATCTCTCATGATAGGCTTCCAGCACTGGTTGCTATAGCTACAGACCTGGCTTCTACTGCAGCCTAGTAGAAGCCAGTAATCACGCCTCTGAATTCAAAATAAAACCAAGAAAACAGGACTGAGATAAGATGAATCAATTTAGTGAGACAACCCCTTTAATTGTGCACTCAGCAAACAGACTGATAGAAAATAGGGAGTAATCCTTAAAAATGTTAGGTTGTCAGTTCTCTAAATTATTGGATCTTGCATCAAAGGGAAAAGGGAACACCTTGAGCTCTTGGTAATGTTTTTCCAATCATTCCTTGTAGGTACTTTCAGTGGGGTACAAAGTTAAGCATGAGTAGTCTTCCATCTTCAAATGGGCTAGTCTTCACTTTTCACACACATTAATGAGCCTTGGGTACCCATGACCCTGTTGTTGCCTCGGGAGTTGTCCTTCCTTGGCCCACTTTTGGAAGGTATTAATCACTGCACACCCAAAAACACCTGCTATTTTAGAGATGCTCTGACTCAGTTATCTAACTCTTACAATCTGACCCTTGCCAAAGTTGCTGAGCCATTACACTTGCCTATTTTGCCTGCTTTCAACACCTTTTCTTTAAGAATTGGTAACTTGCTGCCTAATATATCTAACCCCTTATCAGGTGAGAAAATTAGATCTATATAATATGCACCTCGCTTGGTTTCAATGTTATTACAAATCAGTGTCTATCTATCTATCTATCTATCTATCTATCTATCTATCTATCTATCTATCTATCTATCTATCTATCTATCTATCTATCTTATCTATCTAGAAAAAGGCTCTTGTGTGAGCCGAAACGTCACCTGACATGGAATAAAGCACTATCTTGTTTTTTTGACAAAATTTTCTGTGAGTGCAGCGGTTTTTCCTTTTTATTCCTTTTTATCTATCTATCTATCTATCTATCTATCTATCTATCTATCTATCTATCTATCTATCTATCTATCTATCTATCTATCTATCTATCGTCACATGTCTCTGCCACTAGATGGTGTACAGCAGGACACCTGAAAGCTATGTGCCACCAAGGTTACTGCTGTTTGTGATGTTGGATGATAAGTTCAGATCACGTTAGAGAGGGTTCTATGCATATATCTGTATTTAGTGGCCAGACAACCGAGGATTTTATTTATATTTTTGTTTCTGTACCGTACCTATGGAGAAATAAAGCTGGTTGAGGCCAATGTGAACATACAGCCCTGCATCTGAGTGCCATTCCATTTACCAAAATTGCCATCCGTGGGTTGAGATACCAAGATGGCGCCCAAAAAGGTTTGTTCTTGGATACTGTAGAGGGGCCCAGTGATAAGATGGTTGTCACTGACACATTTTTCTTAAAGGTGGTTGGACATGGTAACCCTGTCATTACTATCCTGTAGGTGGCAAAAGTGTGTATGAGGCAATGGTGGGTACTGGTGCGATAAATTATATAGGCACAGAAGTGACTGGCATAACAGACCGTGAATGTGGGTTCCCTGTGTTTATGAGACAGGTGCATGGATACACAAATGAATCCTCAAGTGGTAAAGAAGTCCCCAGGAATGAGGCTAAGGTAAACAGCAGGGGGTTCCTAGATGTGGTTTGCTGCAGTAACCGGGTGATTTCCTATGGTAGAAAACAGGTGTCAGCTAGCAGCAAGGAAGTGGAACTTCTTGGTCTAGAGACCATAAACGATGTAGCTGAGCCTCAATGTCAGGAGATGGTAAGGGAGGACCAGGGGTCTTGTGATGGGGAGAAGTATAGGCCTCATGATGGTGGTGCAGACCCAGAGCCATGGCACAGTGAAAAAATCAGTGCGAAAATGAGTATGGAAATATCCCAGGGTTATGGTGGGCATACAGGTTGGTTTTTATTAGATGTAGGGGAGAAGTTGCCCCTTAGCGACAGGTATCTGGGAAGAGGTGGTAAACGTGGAGTCTATGGAAGACTCTGGTGCTGTTCAGTTAAAGGGGAAGGTAGTTGCTGTGTGTGGTGGGAGTCATGTGCTGACAGTAAACATTCTGGGAAAAGTGAGGTGCCTCCCCAGAAAAGTCGAGAGCAGTAAGAATGGGTGAGAATCTTCCCCTGTGTATGTACTTTGACCATGGAGGGTTTATGCACGGTGAGAAAGACCTATGGACTTTGTCAGAGGGAGGAAAGGATATGTGGCGCAGCGACCTTCGGCAGTCGCACGTCTCTGACACTAGGTGGAGTACAGCAGAATACCTGCAAGCAACCTGCCACCGAGGGCCTGGTCTCGGTGGGGAAAGTTAGCATTTTTGGGTCAGTAATTAAAGAAAGAGGGAAAGAAGAAAAGAAGGAAAGAAAGAAATAAGAAATGATTTCCCCTAAAAAGTAATTAATAAACGTAGGGTGCTAGCGATCATGAATTTGGTCCAGGGTTCAAACAGCGGAATAAAAATAGAAAAAATGAAGCATATAATAGTCACTTTTTACCCGCTGAGTGCTGACATTTTTTCTATTTTTAGATAGATAGATACAGATACGTTTATCCATCCAAAGACATATATAAAATCCTAAAGCTTGGACTAATTGCAGCTTCGATAGGACCACATTTCTATCTATTATGTACTGCAGGAGTCTGTAGCTGCCAACTTGCTTATCCATGTGTTCTTGCTACCTGTGTGCAGCACTATCCTTGCTTATGAAATTAAATAGAATGAGAAGACAAGTCACTACTTCTTATAATAGCAACATCATCTTATACTGCTACTGAGAATAATATGATGATCAAGTTGACTGGATCTTCTCCTCTTCTTACACATTTTACAGTTAGACACTAGAATAAGCAAAATACAGATATACTCCATATCAGGGGCGTAACTAGAGAAGCCAGGACCCCAAAGCAAACTTTTGGATGGGGCCCCTACCCCTCCCCCTCGCCCACCCCCTGACCATGAACATTTACCAGGACATGCTGTTAGATAATGTAGATAATACAAGGGGCAAATACCTCACCATACATATCACCATCATACTGCTACCAATCAATCCCACTATACCAAGACCAACATTGCCAACAACACTATTACATAGCAACCTGCAGACTCTGCAGACATAAGTGATTAAAGTGTAGTTACATCTTGGGACTCACGTTTCTCTGACAACTCTTTGACTTTCCCTTTTGTTCTGCATCCGGTCCAGACCGCAATCATGAAATCTCCCGACCACTTGTCTCTGGAGATTTAGACACAAATATCTTAGAACCCTGACTTTTCCAGTACCTGCCCCCGTAGCTATCTGGGGTCCATTTAGGCAGGCAGGGTTTAGATAGGCTATATGGGGCCCCAGATAGGCAAGGTTTATGTAGTCAATAGAGTCCCCATATAGGCAGGCAGGGTTTAGGTAGCTATAGGGAGCCATACAGGTAGACACAGGTTAGGTGGGCTAAAGGGGCCATATAGGTAGGTAGGCAGGGTTTAGGTAGCTAAAGGGGCCCCATATAAGTAGACAGGCAGGCTTAGGGGGCTATAGGGCTATTCCGGCAGGCAGACTTAGAGAGCTATATAGGCAGGCTTTAGAGGGCTATATAGGCAGGCTTGGGGAGAACTATGTAGGCAGACTGGGGGGCTATCTAGGCAGGCTGGGGGCTATGCAGGAAGGCTGGAGGCTATAAAGGTAGTTTGGGGGCTATAAAGCTAGGCTGGGGGGTATATAGGCAGGCTGGGGTATATATAGGCAGGCTGGGGGTATATAGGCAGGCTGGGGTATATAGGCAGGCTGGTGGGCTATATAGGCAGGCTGGGGGTATATAGGCAGGCTGGGGGTATATAGGCAGGCAGGGGTATATAGACAGGCTAGTGGGCTACACAGGCAGGCTGGGGGTATATAAGCAGGCAGGGAGGCTCTTTAGGCATAGGCAGGCAGGGAGACTAATTAGGAAGGCTGGGGGGCTATTTAGTCAGGCGCGGGGGCTATGCAGGCAGGCTAGGGGTATATAGGTAGGCTGGGGGCAATATAGGTAGGCTGGGGGGTATATAGGCAGGCAGGGGGGGCTATTTAGGCAGGCTATAGGGCAGGTAAAATAATAAATAACTTACTTACCTCACTCCACGCTCCCCCGATGCGCCGCGCTCCAGCCTCTCTGCTCAACGTGGGCGGCGCGGTGATGTGATGTCACCGCGCCACCCATGTGATCACAGAGAGCCAGCAGGGGAAGTAGCAGAGCAGAGCATCGCTCTGTTCTGCTATCTCCGGACAGCGCTGCCTCTGAACGCTCGGGCAGCGTTCAGAGAAAACACAGAATTCAGAGAGTATGTTTTCACCACTTTTCACTTCAAGTTTTAATTTAAAATGCCACAAAAACATAACCTTTGTGTAGGATTAGTTTATTGTCTATAATTGTGGCTCTCTGTAAATTACAATCAGACCCCATTTCGTAGTATGGCTGGGTTCACACTGCGGTATATTCTATGTAGGACAAGTGGTTTCTGTTGGGAATTTGTTAAAAAGCAGCCCAGATGGATACTGCCTTGTAGTCACTGTGACTCCACAGAAATCAAAAGAGCAAACAAAGTCCTATTCGGACTGTTTGCTCTGATTGCCAAAGGTACAAAATGGTGGCCTTACCATTAGTGTTGAACGATTTTTATCGACAAAGTTGAAATCGGCAAGGTTTTTATGGTGATCGAAATTTTCAGATCATGCGATAATTAAGGTTAAAATCTGTGCATCATCTATTAAGATCGCGCCATTTTCGGCGCTTCCTGTAATTTTGGCGGCCAGCAAATCAGATTACAGAATAGAGCAGGGTGAGATGTGTGTGCGACGTCATGACTGGGATGTGTATGGTTGCGATTGGCTGGAAAAATCACATGACCTTGTATTACATAGAACAGCGTTTCTTGTTCAGCCTTAGTGTCTCTAAGCGTCTCATAGGAATAGGACGTGCGCTCTGCCTGTGGCCAAACAGCTCAGCGAAATTAGTCTATTTCTGCACAGAGAAACCTCTACTATTAGCTGTGATCCTTCCAATTTAGTTAGATTAGAGATTTGAAGATTTTATGTAGTTAGCTAGAGAATTTTAAAGCAGCATCTACCGCTGTAAAGTCGCGGGGGGGGGGGGAGGGCCCGCGGGCGAACACAGGCAAGCTCTATCTATAAAGAACACTGGATAAAGTTCACCAAGACTTAGTGTAGACATTGCAATGCAATATCTTTATTATTAACAGTTTGCTATTGAAATATTTCCTGGATATTGGGCAGCCTGAACTTATATTGGATACACATCATTTCTAGTAACTGCAGGTCTCTTTGTTAGGTGCAAAACTCCACTTTTATTATCAGTATACATTTCAGATAGGTGTTCATTTTAAATTTTACCCATTCCACCTGTGTTGATATATCCACCTTGCAGTTAAATTACAATCCAGCAATCTTGTAGTCAGCACAGGTTGTTTGTTGCCAAAAATACCGTGTATCATACGAAAACATAACAGATGCGTGTTTTTTGACTTTTGCGCACCCAGCTTTGTTCATTGACGCAGCATCCACGTAAATCTTAAAACAGCAATTCTATAGTCACCACAGGTGAATTGAAAGGTGCAAAAAATACCGTGTATTATACGAAAACACAACAGATACATGTTTTTTTTTTTTAAATTCGAGCGTATGTTTATTTAAGAGATTGAAGTAACATAAAGCAATATAACATACGTGCGGGGTTCCGCATCAAAATTGTCAGTATCATAAATGTGTATCTAACAAGTAATACATGTGAACAGCTTAAAATAAAATCTTAAACAAGTTACATTGATATCTTGTATTATTTCAACATATGATATAAAGGTGAACTAACCCCCCAACCTCTAACTGGGGTACAGTAAATAGGTATAGACGAGTTACACATTACACTGAGCACACGGACCTTACAGACAACAAGAGGGAGGAGGGAAGGAAAGGGAAAGAGCAAGACACCATGATGACCCCCCAAATCCTACGTCATGTCCAGGGTAATACTGTAG
>JAODAL010063255.1:0-19338 GCA_025379985.1 Phyllomedusa bahiana
CATGAGACTATGAATTCTTCCCAGAGGGACTGGTCAGGGTGAATTAAAAACCCGAGTTAAAAAAGGGGTTTGGAGCTTTTCTGGAGCGTAATAATATAACAAGTTATAGTGACTAGGTTTCAGGAAGGGGTATTGATCCGGGGTTTTTTTTTGATTCCAGATTGGAGTCAGGAAGGAATTTTTCCCTAAAATGAGGAAAATTTGGGCTTTCCCTCATTGGGGGTTTTTTCCTCTGGTCAACACCTTAGCACAACAGGCGAATAGATGGACGACTTGCTTTTTTTACCCTTACAAAATGAATTATGAATTATGAATCGGCCAGTTTCTCCCGGGCCACCGGGTGGGACGGCATGTGTTGACGCAGGAAACTGGTCCCAAAAACGTTTCTTCCTGGCCAGCTTCATTTTGCTTACAGATTCAAATATCCCCCATATTGGCTCCCCCGGGTGTTTTAGCAAAGAACTGCCCACCGGGGCCGGTATGGGGATTTTTTAACGCCAACGCACCGCACTGAGTGAAAATCTGCCGCCGCTGCCTCCCTGACCCCCCTGTGCCCTACTTTTTTGGGCCCGCGAAGCGGGTTTTTTTTACCCTGGCCCTTGGCTCCCGACCTCCACTGCTGCTTTTGCGACTCACGGCCACACGACCCATTTGTGGCTGCCGCTGCCTATGCGCAAGCTGACGCCCCTTTCTCCTGCGATGATGAACCCCTTGCCTCCCCCGGGGCCCCCAAGTGCGGCGGCTACATCATCATCTTTTTGTGTTTCATCGTAAAATGCTGTCTCATCACTGGTCTTGGTATGCAGGGGCTGACCCCTCACAACATGACCTCCCATCCCACTCCAACTTATTTTTTCCCCCTACTGCAAAAACAGGGGGATTTTGGCCCCTTTCTTGCTGCCAAGTAGCTGCTGTGCCCTCCCCAAAATTGTTCATCCTCGTATATATGGCGCGAGCCCAGACCACATAGTAGATCTTGCTGAGGGGAACCCGGATGGGACAGAGGGGGGGTTTTTAGGGGCAGGTGAGGGCCGCTGACCCCATCCCGGGGGCAGCCCAAAAAAAGGGTTGTGTCTGACGTTCCACCGACTCTTGGCTGGGGTTGTCAAGTCATCTGGGGGGAAGGGGATGACCAAGTCAACAAAACAAGAACCCTTGGGGTTTTAGTCAGTACACACCGTAGATGACAGCGGGGTTTGGCCTCACCCATTTACCCCCGCTGCGACGTCCCCTTGCTGTCTACCCCACCTGCTAAAGGGAAAGTTTTTGCCTCGCCCCCCGCAGGTGAAGAGCCTGCCCCCTCTCTGTCACTACTGTTTGTTCTAAAATGTCGACACTTTTTTGAAAAGATATCTTATATGTAAATAACACCCTGTATTTGCCCAAAAGAACCCACTAAAAAGCTTGGGTAACCCTTGGATATAAATTTCGCTCCACAAATGGGAGGAAAAAAATTTACTGTATGTGCCCTTTTTAAAAACTCTGGTATTTTACTAATATAAAGCACAAAAAAAGGGTTAAATTTAAACCTTGGATATGAATTTTTGTACAGAAATTTTTTTTGTGGGGGGTGAAAAACAAAATTTTTTTCTGATACAAAGAGAAAAACGCTTAATTTTAAACCCCCGGATGAAATTGCGCAAAAGAATTGAGCAGCCGGAAAAAACTAGCTTTGTACGTTTACAAATTTCGTGTTTTCTACCTACACAACAAGAGAAAAAATTTAATTTTCGTTGTGAATTAGTACAGGGGAAAATTTTTTTTTTTGGCGGTGAAAAAGACGGTTATTTTGTCACCACAGCCAAAAAAAAACGCTTAAATTAAACCCCTGGATGAAATTGCGATAAGAATGAGCACGGAAACTATAGCTTTGTACGTGTTACAATTGCGTGTTTCTACGTAACAACAAGAGAAAAAATTGTAATTAACCCTTTGCTTTTGAAATTTGTACAGGAAAATTGTATTTTTTTGGGGGTTTAAAAAGACGGGGCTATTTTGTCACCACAGCCAAAAACAAAGCTTAATTAACCCCCGGTGTAAATTGCGCAAAAGAATTGGGCAGCGGAAACTACTAGCTTTGTAGCGTGTTACAATTGCGTTTTTCTACGTAACAACAAAGAAAAAATTGTAATTAAACCCTTTGTTGTGAATTAGCTACAGGAAAAATTTTATTTTTTGGGGGTGAAAAACGGGTTTTTTGGGGCACAACAGCAGCAGAACAACGTTTAAATTAACCCCTGGATGTAAAAGCCAAAAGAATTGAGCACCCGGAAAATACTACTTTGTAGCATGTTACAAACTGCGTGTTTTCTACGTAACAACAAAAAAAAAAAATTGTAATTAACCCTTTGCTGTGAATTAGCTACAGGAAAATTTTATTTTTTGGGGGTGAAAAAGCGGGTTTTTGGAGTACAACGGGAGGAAGGAAAACCCCTTTAATTAACCCCTGGATGTAAGTTTTTGCAAAAAAATTTCACAGGGAAAATACTAGCTTTGGGAGCGTGTTACAATTGCGGTTTTCTACGCTAAAACAAAAAGAGAAAAAATTGTAAAATTAAACCCCCCGTTTGTGAATTTTGCCCACAGGGAAAAATTTTATTTTTTGGCGGTCTCTTGGAGTCACAAAAAGCAGCAGAAAAAAACCCCCAACCCTTTAATTAACCCCCTGGGGTTTAAAATTTCGCAAAAAGAAATTTAGCAGGCCCCCCCCAAAAAAGAAGTGGGATTTGTTTTATAAAAAACCCCTTTTTTCTTTAAATTTTAATACAACAGGAAACTGGGTTTGTTTCCCCCTTGGATAATTTAATGTGTGTGAGGGAGATAGCAATTTAAAATTTTTATGCACGGGCTTAGATCCAATTTCACCAAAAAATCTGAAAAATAGAAAATTACGAAAAAGCAGGGTCTGAAAACCAAATGAGACACCCCACAAAAATCCTGTTTAAAAAAAACAGTTCTTCATAACAATCAAAACCGCCCGCAGGGCCCCCTTTCCCTTTATCAGTACCGTGGAGCGGTTTTGGGGGCTCCCCGACGTCGCGCCCGGGGCTTAAAATAGTGCGGGTGGGCGTCACAGAATCCCCCGGTCTCTGATTGGCCTTCATCTCTGACATGTCATGCAGGTATGCCCTTCTTTCCTCCCAGGTGCTTTGCCCCATGGGGCGCCATGGCTCCAGGCCATTTTATCAATCAAAAGCACACTTCGTTCCAAACCCCAAGTACCCCAAACTTCGACTTCGTTCAGAACCCAAGTTTTCCCGAAATTCTAAAAGAATTCCCCTTCGTTAGAAAAACATTCGCCCGTCTCTAAAAGGGAATTTAAAAAAAGTTTGTATCTTGAAGCCATGACTGGTTTAAATTTTTTTCTAAGGAAAAACCCCCTTAAAATTTTTTTGGGAAATTACAAAAAAAGAAAAAACTAATAAAAAAAATTTAAAACATAAAAAAGTAAGGCCCTACAAGTAAAAGGATTTTAAAAAAAAGTCAAAGAAATAGGTTTCACGTATGTAGAATTTCCATAACAGGAAGGGTTTTCCAAATTTTCCCCAACCAAATAAAGGGGAGTTTACAATTTTTTTGGGGGAAAATGTGTCCCCGCTTTGGGTTGGGGCAGGGGTCCCCGGCTGTTTAGTCCCTTAAAACGAAATCAAGGTAGTGCCAAAATTTATCGGTGGGTTAAAAAGTTTTAAAGGACTTTCCCCTCTATTTTCAAAAAAGAATGAACCACTCACCGACCTTGTGTTTGGGCCCTTTGCCGAAACCCGGTCAGACATCCCTAGGGAAATTTAATAGGAAAACAGAAATGGGTGTTTCAGCGGGACCGACGGATATAAAAAATATATCATTTATTGTAAATCCATAGAATTTAAAAGTAAACCCGTGTTTACATTGCAGACAAAAAAAAAACCCCCTTAAAAAAAAGGCCCCCGGGGTTTCAGGGGCAAAACCACCCTTATCATGCTATGAATAAGGGGGTTTTTCCCAAACCCGAAAAGCGTCGGCGTTTTTAAGGGTTCTTTCTTTTTTGTCTGCAAAAGTCAACACGGGTTACCCCTTTTATTTTATGGAAATTTTTAATTTAAAAGAAATATTTTTTTTATCCCTCTGGTGCCGCTGTATCATCCATTCTGTGCTTTAATTGACTCCCTCTATTACACCTGGGCATCCTTCAATGAAATTACAGGTTGCCCATATTTGCCATGGCAGACAGAGGCCAAATAATGGCCTCTTAATCTGCCGTGTAAGGAACCTGTTAGATTCTGCCACAAAGAGTTCAATAGGCTGCCTGTGGATCATGGACAAACATTAATGTGTTGATATGTATTATGATAGCGGTGAAGCAATCACATAGTCTAATCCCATATTAGAACTAAAAAAATATGTTTAAAGAAATTTTAAAAAATAAACACAAAATATTGACATGTATGAATGAGGCTGCGCCAGAATTCTGGCATGATTAGAACCCAAAAACCTGGTGTAGCCATTTTTAAATGTGCCAAAGAAGTAGGAGCATAGCTGTCAGAACAGCCAGACCGAGTTAAAAGTGATCTGACAGAGGCAAAAGTTGTCACAGACAAACTACATCTCCTATAAGGTCAAAAAGTATTAATTATTTCTTAACCTGTACCACTAAAATAATAAAAAGTGATTTATAATTATCAAACTATACAAAATTAATTATATAAAATTAATAATAACTTGCATAATGTAAACTAATATTAAATTATATAATAAAAAAATATAAAAATCTGTTCAAAATTTTATTATTAATATAAAAAAAATTACATTAGAAAAGCAACTCAATGAACTACTTTAAAGGGGTGTTCTGAGACTTAGAAAAGCTCATTTGTCCTATGGGGCATAATTAGAAATAGAAAAAAAGAAGCCCAGTCCCCTTCATGATGCTCCTGTTCCATCCTGGTGGCCGACCGACCCGTACATCCCGGCTGCACTGTGAACATTTATCGTTCACGTGCTATGTGCAGCCAATCGCAGGCCACAGCATCACACACACATGGCTGCTGTGGCCAATGATTGGCTGCACGTAGCACGTGAATAATGAACATTCACAGTGCACCCGGGCATCATGGAGGTTAAATATGCTTCTTTTTTTTCTATTTCTAATCATGCTCCTTAGGACAAATGAGCTTTTCTAAGTCCTAGAACACCCCTTTAATTTCTGTAGAGAAGAACAGCTGTTAAATCTTTCTACTACATTACAATGCTCTTCCTGTGTCAATCTCAGGTTGTGGTTAGAATGTTGCAAGAGATAAGCAACTATTATTGTCAATCATAGTTAAGAACTGTTACATTTGTATTCTGACTGTTACTTCTCTTCTCTATAGAGCCTACTGCAATTCATTGAGTTTATTTTCTAATGAAAAATTAATTATGTTAATAATAATATTTTGTTCTGTTTTTTTTTTTTTTAAACTACATTAAATGAAGCGAATTTCAATCAGATGGTAATCAGTGTTGAAATTTACATTTGCTGCTCTCAGCCTTTATTCTACATACAACAATAGCCAGCACCCCACAGGTTTCCTGGAACCTGTGGCGCACCAAGCAAGACCACTACCATTCGCCACTGACCGAGGAGACGAACATAGGTTTCTGCAACGGAATCACAGGGAGACGAAACCTGGTCACAAGTTCGTGGCTTATGAAGTTTCCTGCCGATCCTGAGTCAATGAAGGCGGTGGCCTGAAAGGTGCTGTCCGGAGATGCACCAATATATACGGGCATGGTCAGACGGGGAGAGGCCGTTCTGACACCTAGGGTCGCCTCTCCTACGAGCCCTAGGTGCGGAAGTTTCCCGGGCGCACCGGACAGTCCCCAATGAAATGGCCAGAACCGCCACAATAGAAGCACAGCTGCTTCAGACGACGCTGAGAACGTTCCTCCTGGGACAGGTGGGCTCTCTCGACCTGCATAGGTTCCTCTTCAGAGACCATCGGAGGAGGAAGAGGTGACCGCTGGAACGTGGGAGCCAAGCGGGGGAAACGGCGTGGACGGATGGTTTCCCGTTGAAGGCGGAGCTCTTGTTGCCTTTCGGCGAAGCGAATATCCACTCGGGTGGCTAAATGGATTAGGTCATCCAAAGCAACTGGTAGATCCCGAGCGGCGAGCTCATCCTTGATTCGCCCCGAGAGGCCTTGCCAAAATGTCGCCACCAACGCTTCGTTATTCCAGTCCAGCTCCGAAGCGAGAGTGCGAAACTGCACCGAATACTGACCGACTGTGGTGTCGCCCTGACGCAGCCGGAGCAGCGCTGCGGCAGCCGAAGAAGTACGGCCTGGTTCCTCGAAGACTGTGCGGAACCCCCGGAGGAAGGTTTGGAGGTCCGCCGTCAGAGGATCCCCTCGATCCCATAGTGGCGTAGCCCAAGCCAAGGCTTCTCCAGACAAGAGACTGATTATGAAGGCCACCTTGGCTCGCTCTGTAGGGAATTGGTGCCCCATCATCTCGAGGTGGATGGAGCACTGGCTGATGAACCCTCGGCACTTCTTGGGATCTCCATCGTAGCGAGAGGGAAGTGGCAGATGCAGAGAGGGTCCCGAAGCCGGAGCAGGTAGAGCAATGGATGCCGGAGCAACGGATGCAGGTGCAGAGGCGGCAGCCGGTGGAGGCAGACGGGTCGACAGGTTCTGCATCATGGCCGCTAGCTGGTCGATGCGTTGACTCTGCTGGGCGACAGCTGTAGTGACATCCCAGAGATCAGGCAGAGGTACCCTGGCGGAATCCATGGCCAGTCTGTACTGTAACGGAGGAGTGGATTCACTGGGCCAACGCAAGCGATGATAGCTAAGCCACGCCAGGGAACGGAATCTAAGTAGCCCCCGGTTTTCACCAGAGCCCGCCGCAAAGCGGGATGGACTTGCTGCGGCGTGAGGCTACCAGGTCGTTACCCCTGACGTGACTTGCTTGCGATGGCGGCCGGGGTACAGCGTGGTACAAAGACGTAATCCAGAGACGTAGTCGGGGACAGGCAGAAGGTCAGGGCAGGCAGCAGAGGTTCGTAGTCAGAGACGGGCAGACGGTCAGGGCAGGCGGCAAACAGGCAAGGTCGAGAAACGTAAGCAAGCGGACTGGTACACGGGTAATCAAGACTGAACTCCAATACTCTCTAAACGCACCAAAAACACACCAACAGACTGGCAGGAAGTGCTGGGGGCGGATACCTTAAATAGAACCAGCGCCCGACAATAGACCAATTATCGGGACGCTGGCCCTTTAAATTTAGAGAAGTCGGCACGCACGCGCCTAAAGCAGCGGCCACGTGCACGGCGGCCGGGAGCGGCGTTCACAGGAGCGCGGACGGGTAAGGGACGCGGCGCCGGGGCAGCAGAGGGATGGTCGCGGGCAGCCGCAGCTGCCGCGCCGGAGCCCCTGCAAGCAGGGTGACGGTCGCGGGGGGCAGCGGAGCCCACGACCCCCGTGACAACTGATATGCTATTGTAATGGCTTTTCTTTTACTTCTAGTCTGCTGTGATGTGTTTGTAATCACTGATAATATTATAACAGAATTTATGGTAGATGATGCATTGCTTTCTAATTTTAGATCATTTATTATTAATTTTATAGTATATCATTTAATATAAACTTTATATTATTTAATTGCAAATTAATTTTATATTATTTAATTGTACTTTAATTTTATACTATACAATTTTATATTAATTTTGTATTAGTTTTATTTAATGTAGTTTAATAACACCAGTTAGCATGGCCCTAACTGTCAGGAATTAAGTGGTGTCGTCCCATGCACACCAATCATTGCGTTTACTTTGCACAGATAAGCTTTACACCAGGATTACATCTAATATGTGCCAAATATTTGAGCCGCAGTAAGACATGTTGATACATACTGGCGCATTCTACACTGCTCTAAAGTTATTCAAAACAGGCCTGTCAGCACCAAGTTCATACATGTTGCCCAAAGCCCCTAATTACCCAATAACAAAAAAAAAACTTAATTAAAAAAAAGTACAGATAGTAGATATTGCCATGTCCTCAATGATTCAGTCTATAAAATGATTATGCTATTTGATCCTTAGAGTGATAATTGCAAAAAATAAAAACCATGCCAGAATAGTCTTTCATCTATCCTCACAAAAAAGGAATGAAAGTGATAAAAAAATCTTTTGCATCCCAATATAATACCAATAATCCTGCAAAAAAATTAGCCTGCAAAAAAAAATCCCTTGCGCAACTACTCACCAGAACAATAAAAATCTTTAGATTTTTTAGAATATCGTGACATAAAAACACTTTTTAAAGTGGGAAATATGATTTATGGGTGTAAGGATGGCTCTTTAAAAAAGAAGTAGGGCCTAAAAAAGTATGTGTGTGGTCTTTAAAAATGAGCGAAAAATGTAGTGACAGACCCAGGGGTGGCTACACCATTGGTTACAATGGCCTTTGGAATAAAATTTGCACCATACAGTGATATTTCTTGGGCTATTGTATCTTGAAACCACACTGACCATACAATATCCCAGACACTGCTGATCTGCGGCTAATGTGATTGACAGAAGATCCAACCAATTATCCTCATCATTTTACTTGTGAAACATCTCCATTAGTAAACATACATGCAATGATTGGCGGTCTAACATGAGCAGCTCAATTTAACACCATTGTGTATAAAATAGATGACCCAGATAAGCTCCTGTTCTCAACAAAGAAAGTGGTTTCCAGCTTCCAGTAGCTCTTGATGTTATATGTAAGGGCTGGCCTTATATGGATATTATCGGCTTCATTTTCTTTTATCTTGCACTATGTTAAGTGGCATTTTGGGTCTTCAGAACCAATTTCTAGTTTTCCATAGAGTTATGGTCTTAAATGAGTTTTCTTACTAGGCTGTTTCACTGAGTCACAAGCAGTTTTACACTCACTCTGTCTCCACAGGCTGTGGGTAGTGCTATAGATCTGATTAGCATATCTAGTCTCTGTGACGTCAATCCCTGCTCTAAGCTTGTTCTGTCCTCAGCAAGGGTGGCATAACCTATGTGACAGGTTCCCTTTAACTGTCACCTTGTTTGATGGTAAAGCAGTCAGAACAAAAGCCAGATTCCAACCACCAGGATACAATGGCATAATACAGACAGAGGGGACACAAATGACCTAACACATCTATCATTTCCTTATACACTATTTCATTTTGTGTCTTCAGTGTTTTTTAAATTTTTCTATTTTGGGTTACTTCTTGGGGTCTCTCTTTTTCTCTCCCCCTGGCTATTTTTTTTTATTGTCCCATTTTTAGCTTTAGACGTGTTTTTTAGAGCATTTGGCACATTGTGTATATGACAGGATTCCAGTTATATATATTACATTGTGTTTTGTATTTTTATGTATGTATAGCGGGTACAGAAATTATTCAGACCCCTTTAAATTTTTCACTCTTTCTTTCATTGCAGGTATTTGGTAAGATCCAAAAAGTTCATTTTTGGACTCATTAATGTACACTCTTCACTCCATCTTGAAAGAAAGAAAAAACAGAAATGTAGATGTTTTGCAAATTAATTAAACAAGAAAAACTGAAATATCACATTGTCATAAGTATTCAGACCCTTTGCTGTGACACTCATATATAACTCACATGTAGTCCATTTCCTTCTGATCCTCTTTGAGATTGTTTTACTCCTTTGTTGAAGTCCAGCTGTGTTTAATTAAACTGATTGGACTTTATTAGGAAAGGCACACACCTGTCTATATAAGACCTCACAGCTCACAGTGCATGTCAGAGCACATGAGAATCATGAGGTCTAAGAAACTGCACAAGGAGCTCAGAGGCAGAATTGTGGCAAGGCATAGATCTGGCCAAGGTGAACTCAGGGTTCCTAAGAGCACAGTGGCCTACATAATCCTTATATGGAAGAAGTTTGGGATGACCACAACTCTTCCTCGACCTGGCCGTCCAGCCAAACTAAGCTATCGTGGGAGAAGAGCCTTGGCAAGAGAGGTAAAGAAGAACTCCAAGATCACTGTGGCTGAGCTCCAGAGATGCAGTAGGGAGATGGGAGAAAGTTCCACAAAGTCAACTATCACTGCAGCCCTCCACCAGTCGGGGCTTTATGGCAGAGTGTGCCGACAGAAGCCTCTCCTCAGTACAAAACATATGAAAGCCCGCATATAGTTTGCAAAAAAACACATGAAGGACTCCCAGACTATGAGAAATAAGATTCTCTGGTCTGATGAGATGAAGAACTTTATGATGTTAATTGTAAGCGGTATGTCTGGAGAAAAACAGGCACTGCTCATTACCTGACCAATACAATCCCAACAGTGAAACATGGTGGTGGCAGCATCATGCTATGGGGTGTTTTTCAGCTGCAGGGACAGGACGACTGGTTGCAATTAAAGGAAAGATGAATGCGACCAAGTAGAGAGATATCCTGGATAAAAACCTCTCCCAGAGTGCTCTGGACCTCAGACTGGGCCAAAGGTTCTTCTTCCAACAAGACAATGACCCTGAGCACACAACTAAAATAAAGCAGTATGGCTTCAGAACAACTCTGTGTCCCATTGTCCTTGACTATGGCCAGGCCAAGCCCTGACCTAAACCCCATTGATCATTTCGTGTCGAGTTTCTGTGAAAGTGCTGACCACCATGTTCCACCATTCCAACCTGAGGTGAACTGGATAGGATCTGCCAAGAAGAATGGCAAAGGAGATCCCCTAAATACAGGTGTGAAAAGAAGACTCATGGCTGTACTATGCTCGAAAAGGGTTCATTACTCTACACTGACAAGGTCTGATACCTGAGACCATGTGATAATTTCAGATTTTCATTGGTTTTAATAAATTGGAAAAATATCTACATTACAGGGTTTTTGTTCTTTTAATATGAGTAACAGATGTACGACTAATGCAGTCAAAAAAATTAACTTTTTGGGATCTTAACCCAAATGTCCCGCAATGAAGAGAAAGAAGATGAAAAATTTTAAAGGGGACTGAATACTTTCCATAACCCACTGAACAGTGAAGGAAATAATGATTTGTGGTCCCCTTGCTGTATTTAAGTTTTGTGGGCCCATATGACAATCTAGAACAGTCTATAATTTAAGGGGTAGGTTAAATTTTAACATGAGAGTAAATTTGCAAAATAAAATCCAGAAAATCACATGTAGTAAATTTATATAAAATTATTTAAATTTTGCAGTATAGAATAGAATATTTGATCCCACTTGGCAAACAAGCTTAATACTTGGTGTACAAAACCCTTGTTGGCAAGCAGAGAAGGTTCAGAGTTTTATGTAGTTTCTGATGATGTTTGTCTCATGTCATGAAGATATTTTGGTCCACTCCTCTTTGCAGATCATTCTCAGAATCATTAAGATTTTGAGGCTGTCTCTTGCAACCTCTGATCTTCAAGTCCTCTCCATAAGGTTTTCTATGGAAATTAAGGTTTGGAGACTGTCTAGCCACTCCATGACCTTAATGTGTTTCTTTATGAGCCACATCCTTTGTTACCCGTTGGCTGTATGTTTTGAATCAATTGTGTTGTGCGGAAGACCCAGCCACCACCCATTTTTAATGTCCTGGGGGAGGGAAGGAGGTTGTCCACAGGATTTACAGTACATACATGGGCTCCATCCATTCTCCCATTGATGCAGTGTTAGTCTGTGCCTTAACATAGAAACACATCCAAAGACATATGGAGAATGTTAAAGCACGTGCTTTTTTTCGCCCGTTTATCTGGCGAAACTGCAGCCTCCGCTGGCCCCCGAAACCCCCTGTCGTGGAACAGCAGGATGGCAGTGATTAGGCGCAGCCGTTCGCGCACTTTCAAGCTGCGCCCCCATGAAGGGGCGGGCAAATGGCCGAGTGTGGGGCGCGGCTGTAGGCATTCAGGGCGGGACGCAGGCGCGCTCGAAAACTCCTGAGGCATGTACTATCGCGGCTGCGCCAAAAGCAGCGCGTCAATGCAGCGCTCTGCAGCACCCGACAGGCAGAACCTGGTTTTATTTGGACTAAAAGCTCCGGCGGAGGCGTAAGTGAAGCAAAGATCGGAACATGCGAGGAAGCATAGAGATCGCGAAGGAAATCTCGGCGCTCCGCTGCCGTGCAGCAGAGTATGATTATCCAGAAAAAAATCGCCTTTGTATATGGGCGGAAAACATTGTCAGAAAAGAGCTCAAACATAAAATAATTTTAAAAAAATCACTTTCCAAATCTAGGAACGGCGCAGTATACAAATTCGTATATAGGAAAATTGCCCGGGAAATACAGTAATTCCATTCGAAAGCTATGTCTCATTGGTTGGCATAAACCGGGCCATCCAGAATAGGAGTTGACAGTGAAACATAAAACCTATGGTAGAACGATTGACCAATCAGAATCACAACGGCGGGACAGTTCAAAAATACATAAAATATGCAGAAAGAGCTGATTGTTGAGCTAAAGCGGTGCTTGCCGGTATCCCAGCCAAGTCTGAGCGCGACTACATCTCCCATTGTAGTCTATGGAGAAGATGAGCGGCAGGAAGCAATCACGGCGCTGGCAGCGCCGGCGGCATGTAGTAGAATACAAAAAAAAAACTCAATTTTATTAAGAGTAAAATATTATCAGATAAAACGCTGAACACCATCTTTAAAAATAAAGCACTAAATCCCGAACAAACGCGATTGTCGCCGAGACCTGGCGCTACCATAGGGAATTGCAATAGAGAGAATTAAAATAGAGAGAATTGGCAGGGAAATACCTAATTTAAATTGTGTAAGCGCTCCCCATTGGTCGCAGAAGCCAGTCCAATCAGAATAGGAAACGACAAGACCCCATAAAAACCTAATGAGAAGTTTTTGAACCAATCAAATAGAGGAGTGACAGATATCCCAGTTATAACCTATGGAGAAATATAACGCAATCAAATCAAAGGCGGACAGTTCAAAATACAGTAAAAGACAGAAAAGAGCTGATTGGCTTGCGCTAGCAGGGGCTGGCCTATCCCAGCCATCAGAGCGCTGAGCTACTCTCCCATTGTAAGTCTATGGAGAGATCGGCGCCCTGAACTCTCGGCGCTCAGCGCCCGTGCGGCATGTGAGTAAATGAATAAAAAAATCATTTTTATTAAGTGTAAAAAATATTCTCTGAAAAAGTAAGCTCTGAAACATACTATAAACATACATTTATAAAATCCCGAACAACGCATATAGTACGCCGAGACAGGCGCAACATAAGGAATTTGGGTTATAGAGAATTGCCGGGAAATACAGTAAATCAAAATGATTAAGCTCTTCTGATTGGCGGCATAAACCATCCAATCAAATAAGACGAACAGTGGCCCATTAAATATTATGAGAACTATTATGGACCAAACAGAATAGGAGCGACAGAGGCCCCATTTCTAACCTATAAGGAGTATTAACCAATCAGAATAGGAGGACAAAGAACCATTATATCCTAATAGGAGAAGATTTTGACCAATCAAAATCAAAGGCGGAACAAGTCAAATACAGTAAAAAGGCAAGAAGACGAGGCTGATTGGTTGAACGGCGTGGGCTCTTCCAGCTTAGCAATCACAGCGCTGAGCTACTTTCCTCATATAGTACTATGGGGAAAAGAAATTCCGAGCGAGCTGCTGTGATTGGCTACAGTTTAAAAAGATGGCGCAGGTTATATTGGACCAAGAGGAGAGCGAGCGACACCTCCTATGGGTTTTGTCAATCAATCTGAAATAAAACCGTACATGGCCGAAATCAAATATAAGACTAAAAGAAGTGTCCCGATGTGTATATAAATGAATAGATAATATGGGTGTTACGAAATAAAAACATGATTATTATTGGATGTAAATATTTTTTTTTCGTTACCACCCCTATTATTATACATTTGTATATACACATTCGGGACAACGTCTTAGGTCTTATCATTTGATTCGGCCATGTACAGTTTTATTTCAGAATGCATTAAAAACCCATAGGAGCGTCGCTTGCTCTCACCATTGGTCCCACATAACCCAGCCCTCTTGTAACTTAGCCAATCCATCAGAGCTCCGCTCGTGCATTTCTTTTCCCCATGTGAACTCTATGGAGAAAGTAGTCTCGCGCTCTGATTGGCTAAGCTGGGAGACCCCCACCGCTTCAACCAATCAGCTCTTTTCAGTCCTTTATAACTGTATTATGAACTGACCGCCATTGAATATATTGGTCAATTGATTCTCCATATGGTTATATGGGTCTCCTGTCGCTCCTATTCTGATTGAATCATTCTCCGATCCATAGGATATAATGGGGTCACTGTCGCGCCCTAAATCTGATTGGCTGGTTATGCCGACCAATCAGAAGAGTTTAAACAATTAATTACTGTATTTCCCGGCGATTCTCCTATAGCAATTCCCTATAAGCGCCGGGTCTCTGCGACAAACGCGTTGTCGGGATTTATACTGATTTATTTTAGAGAAGGCTTCAGAGCTTTCTCTGATAAAAGTTTTACACTTAATAAAAATGATTTTTTTTTATTAATAATCATGCCGACATGGCGCTGAGCGCTCGATATTTTTCCAGGCAACCGATCTCCTCCATAGCTACATTGAGGGAGTAGTACTCGCGCTCTGATTGAGCTGGGATACCAAGCCCCCCGCTAGCTCAGCCAATAATCTCTTTTCCTGTCTTTTTACTGTATTTTTGAACTGTCCCGCCTTTGATTTTTGATTGGTACTATTATTTGCTCCATAGGTTATAATGGGACTCTGTCTGCTCCTATTCTGATGGTCAAAACTTCACCATAGGATATAATGGGTCTTTGTCTCTCCTAATCTGAATTGGCTGGCTTCCTGCCGACCAAATGAGAAGCGCTTAAACAATTAAAATCACTGTATGTTCCCTCAATTTCTCTCTATTGCAATTCCTATGGAGCGCCGGTCCCTCTCGCGACAATGCGTTGTTAGGGATTTAAAGTGCTTTATTTTAAAGAAGGGTTTTCAGCGCTTATATCTGATAATATTTGAACTTAATAAAAAGGATTTTTGTATTCATACGTCCATGGCCGCACGGCGCTGTAGTCGCCGAGATTGCATTGAGCGCCCATCTCTCTCTCCATGAGACTACAAATTCGGGAGAAGAAGCTTCGCGAACTGAATGCTGGATAGGCATAGCACCGCAAGCTCAGCCAATCAGCTCTTTTCTGTTATTTTTTACTGAGTATTTTGAACTGTCCCCCTTGTATTTGATTGGTCAAAACTTCTTCCATAGCTTATAATGGGTCTATGTCGCTCCTATTCTGATTGGTTAATAGCTCTTACATGATGTTATAATGGACATCTGTACGCTCCTATTCTAATTGGTCAATAGTTCTCCATAGTTTTAAATGGACACTGTCGATCCTATTCTTATGAGACTGTTTATGCCGACCAATGAGAAGAGCTTAATCGAATTTGAATTACTGTTATTGTCCCGCAATGTCTCTATAACCCAATTCCTTATGTTTCTCCGGTCTCGGCGACAAATTGCTTAGTTCGGTCGATTTTATTAATGTATGTTTATTATAGAAGATTTCAGCTCTTTTATCAGAGAAAATTTTACACTTAATAAAAATGATTTTTTAATCATGTACTCCATGCCGCAGCTGCGCTGGAGAGCCAGATGCAAATGGCCCCGATCCTCTCCATAGACACAATGGTAGAAGTAGCTCACGCTCTGATGGCTGGGTATAGCCAGCCCCAGCCTAGCTCAGGCCAATCCGACTCTATTCTGCATTTTAAATTGTATTTTTGAACTGTCCTGCCTTTGAATTATGATTGGTCTATATTTGCTCCATAGGTTTTAATGGGTCTCTGTTGCTCCTATACTGATTGGCCGAGCTAGCCAAGCCCCCTCTAGCTCAGCCAATCAGCTCTGTTTCCTTTTTCTGATCTCTGCATTTTTACTGTAATTTTTGCACTATCCCGCTGTTGATTCGATTGGTCAATAGTTCTCCATAGGTTTTTAATATGGTTCACTGGTCGCTCCAATTCGTATTGGACGGTTATGCCAACCAATGAGAATAGCTTTCTGAATTATGAATACTGTATATCCCTGCAATTTCCAATATCCTTAATTCTTGAAATTAGGATATTGTGAAAGTGATTATGTTTTTATGTATTTTTTTTATTTTTTAGGTTTCAGCTCTTTTTCTGAGATGTTGAACGCCTTTATAATGGCGATTTTTGATTCATCTCCGCACACCGACATGTGAGAATGATTTTCTCACAGTTTTCCACCTGTCCTCTCTCGCATCGAACAGATTTCGGCGCAGTCCGCACTTGCGTCCATGGTCCCCGCTACTGTCCCCCCACACACTTGCTTGGCGCAGCGTGAACTTTTCCCCGCAGTATGAGCGCACCTCCTCGGATGGGCGAAACTTCGGCGCAGCCCTGCACTGTCGCCTCAGTTCCACACTGCCCTCAAAGCCACTGGCGAGGCGTGCGACTTTTGCCCGCATGTATGAGTGCACTACCTCTGCGGCGAATCATAGGCGCAGCGCCGCACAGCGCCTAAGTCCCTCACTCATCTCAACACACGGCGAGGCGCGCGGACTTTGACTATCGGTTTAATAATGAGCGCGCGCTTCCCGCGCCGACATAAATCAGTGCGCCATGATTCGCCGGAAAACCGGCGGAAAGGTGCGCCCCGATGTGGCGAGCTTCATACATGTCGCCCATAATGTTTCTACCACCATGCTTGACAGTGGGGATGGTGTTTGGGTCATAGGCAGCATTTCTCTTCCTCCAAACATGGTGGGTTGAGTTAATGCCAAAGAGCTACATTTTTGTCTCATCTGATCACAGCACCTTCTCCCAATCACTCACAGAATCATCCAGGTGTTCATTGGCAAACTTCAGATGGGCCTACACATGTGCCTTCTTTAGCACGGGGACCTTGTGGGCACCGCAGGATTTGAAACCATATACGGCGTAATGTGTTACCAGTAGTTTTCTTGGTGACCGTGGTCCCAGCTGCCTTGAGATCATTAACAAGTTCCCCCATGTAGTTTTAGGCTGACCTCTCACCTTCCTCATGATCAAGAATACCCCACGAAGTGAGATTTTGGCATGGTGCCCCAGATCGATGTCGATTGACAGTCATTTTGTATTTCTTCCTTTTTCTTACTATTGCACCAACAGTTGTCTCCTTCTACTCAGCATCTTACTTATGGTTTTGTAGCCCATTCCATTATTGTGCAGGTCTATGATCTTGTCCCTGACATCCTTAGAAAGCTCTTTGGTCTTGCCCATCTTATAGATGTTAGAGTCTGACTGATTAATTGAGCCTTTGGACAGGAGTCTGTTATAAAGGTGACTATTTCAGACAGCTGTCTTTAATGCAGATAGCGTGTTGATTGGGACTGTCTAACTGGTCTGTTGGAGCCAGACCTCTTAATGGTTGGAAGGGATCAAATACTTATTTCTCTCAGCAAAATACAAATACATTTATATAATTTATAATATATATATTGTAGGAAGGCACAAGGTGCGATTATTGACGGACGTTATGTGTCACCGATCTGCCTAAGATCAGTGAAATAAAGCCCATTTATTCTGGTGTCAGCGGCAATAGGGCCACTGACACGTTTGTATCTGTTGATCGGGCAGTAATGCCGTGATCCCGGGTCGGACTTTATTGGGAAGTCTTTAGAGTTGGGTGTGGATAGGCCGTTCCCACATTCCAGTCCTGGGCTTACCTAGCCCTATATAAGAGCCAGCAGGCTTCAGGTCAAGGGGATGTGGTTCCTTCCTGTCTAAACTGCTCAGTGAAGTGTGCAGTCGTGTAAAGAGACCAGAGCTGAGCTTGATATCCCTGGAAGTAGCTGCAGTGACCTGCACACGTGGGGGGGGGCTTTTGTTAAACCCTGGGAACGGCATACGGTATTGTGACGAAAAACAAGGACTGTGATTTATGTTTGTTTTGGCTGAAGCAAGCCTGCTGTTTATTTTCCTCGTTTATATGACACAATGTAAATAAATTCCTGCAGTGTTTGCACGGTTAAAGGGACTGCCTCCGTTTGAGCTAATTCACAACAATTGGTGTCTCGGTTGCGGGCAACTTCCTGGAGTAAGAGTCTGCTGTCCCTGGGTTAGCGGGCTGCTTCCCTTTAAAAGCCAGACAGGAGTAATGAAGGAAGCTGCGAAGGGGCACCTTGTGCAGGTGACGCGCCCTACAGCAAACAAGCCCATGCAGAGTCAGTGCGGTCACTGCAGGAAACGAACTAGATCCTAATCAGGCCAGATGGCCATTCATGGAGGGAAGCAATCTGGTGGGAAGGAGACCCCAGCTACACCCCGTCAGAGGACGAACAGAAGATGACCCCAGAAGACGACGTGGATAGCTTCCTTACCGTTTTCGAACGGGTTGACCCCCTGAACGGGAGAGACTACCAGCCCCGCAGTGGGCAAAGGTCCTGGCCCCCTTTCTCACAGACGAGATTCAAAAAGCCTATTATGACTTGTCTCTGCAGGATGCCAGGGAATACCCTAAGCTGAAATCAGAGATCCTGGCACACCTGGGCGTGACTGTCACGGTCCGGGCTCAGAGGGTGCACCAGTGCGGATACAGGAGGGACATGTTTGACCTCTTACACCTCATCCAGAAATGCCTGCAACCAGAGGTCTGTTCCCCAGCCCAGATGGTGGAAAGGGTCAGATTGACCGGTTTGTGCTTGATCTTCCCAAGGCTGTGGAGTGCTGGGCTCGCAGGGATTTCCCCAGACGCTGATGTCTTGGTAGCCTTGGTGGGGGAAGGTATCAGGCCGTGGAGATCCATGGTTGAACCCTGTACCCTTTGCATCCATACTGCATACCCAGAGTGACTCTGGATGAGCCAAAAAATGGGGGCCCAAAACCGCTCGGAGAAGCCGGTCAAGGCCAGGGGCCTGCCAGAGCCAACATCCAGGACCCCCTGTCTGGAGATCGTCTGCTGGTAGAGCCACGCTGGAGGGGGCATATGGCGGCTCAATCCCACTCGGCGAGGAACCCATGGACCTGTTTATAGGTCGGCTACATCCCTGTTTGCGCAATCCGCCTGCACAACGGTGATGGACATGGAGAAGGAACTTCCACTCTGTTCAATCAGGGTGAATGGCACCCCTGTCAGGGGACTCCTGGACTCGGGAAGCTTGGTCACTCTCCTGACAGCCATTATTCCCCATGCTTTGGTCCCAGGGAAAACTTTGGGGGTCACCTGTATACATGGGGATACCAAAGTGTACGCCGTGACCCAAGTAACTTTAAAATCCGATGGGGTGTTCGTGTCAAAACCATGTATGGCATCGTGACGGGGATTTATTGCACGAAGTGTATAATTGGCCAGATGACTCTCTTTTGGTACTATGGAATAGTGCAATACAGTGAAGCACCCCAAA
>JAODAL010063256.1:0-19338 GCA_025379985.1 Phyllomedusa bahiana
AAACCACAAGTTTTTAAAACTTTTAATTTGGAAAAAATTTTTTCGGGATAAATTTTTCCCTGTTTTTAAAACCCTAAATGAGGGTGGGAAATTTACTGATAGAGCAAATTCAAAATGTCCCCAAAAAACCAACTAAAGTTTTTTCTTCCCACTTAATTTTTATCCACAATTTCAAGAAAATTTTTTGAATTTTTTAAAAAACCCCCAAAGCCCTTTTTACTAGTGGCTGTAGTAAAACATCAAACCATTCACATATTTTTTAAAATTTAAGGGAGCCAAATACCCGTTTACTAGGGGCCATGGGTGGGGGGAAATCTTTTTTTTGTGAAGTTTGGGGAAAAGATTGGGAAATCGGGATAATGGGATTTTTAACTGCAAAAAACCAAACTTTCTGACTTATTAACCCAAATTTTAAACCTTCCTCAAAATATAAAAAGGGTTTTTCAGAAAATTTCTTAGGGGGGATTATACAAAAGTTTGATAAGAAACGTTCTTCAAATAATGCATTATTTAACAATATAAAAATCAGTGTTCATAAGCCCAAACTGAACCCCCCTTTGTCTCCCCTTCCCGAATATTTTAAAATCTTTTTTTTCCCCCGAAATTTTTAACTTATCCCCTTTTTTTAACAGGGAAAACCCCCCCGATCACCGGATTTTCCATTTTTTCACAATGAAGTTCAACAAATTTTTTTGAACCAACTCCTAAAATTTTTATCCTTTGGCATTAGATCTAAAACATAAAAGGGTTTAAAAATTTCCCTATTTTTAGTGTTAAATGTAATATTTTTTTCCCCAGCAATTTTGAAAAAGGGGAATCACCAAAAAAATTCCCAAGATTTAAAAACCTTAAAACTTTCCTAAAAAAAAAATTTGTTATAAAGGGAAAAAATCCTTTTTTTCCCAAATTTTGTAAAAAAAATTTTTCTTCCTCAGTAACCTTTCTTGACCGTCCTTCCATATTTTAAATTTTTAAATGCCAAAAAAACCGGGGAGACTCCTTGCAAAAAAAGTTGACTCTTTATATTAAAGAGTTTAAAAAATGAAAGCCGGTGAAATACCAAACCCCCCTTTGGATAATAAAAAGTTTTTCTTCTTTTTCCCAAAATAAATGGGAAAAAGAATAACTCCAAGAAACCGTCATTTTCACGGCCAAAATATATAAATTTTTCCTGTAGCCTAATTCAAAACAAAGGTTAATTTTACAATTTATTCTTTTTTGTTTTCGTAAAAAAAAATTTGCTTGTAACACGCTACAAAGCAGTATTTGTGGGGGTAAATTTCTTGGCGAAATTTTACACCCAAGGGGTTAACTAAGTTTTTCTGCAGTTGCATCGTAAAAAAAAACTTTTTTTTTTCCCCGCCACAGAAAAATTTTTTAACGGCAGTGGTAGTGGATCCGCGGGGGCCAGCAAGGGGAGGTGGAAGCCCACCCAGGGAAGGAATTAAGGAAAACCCCCGGTTTTCACCAGAGCCCCGAAAACGGTAGGACTTGCTGCAGCGGAAAAACTACCAGGTCTTTTTCCACTGGCGGGATTTGCTTGCGGTGGTAGCCAAGGAAAACGTGGTACAAATAACGGGGCTGAGGCGTAGTCAGGGACAGGAAAATAGTCAGGACAGCGGCAGAGGGTTTTGGTCGGGAAACCCAGGAGCGAGCGGTCTGGTACAGGGAAAGGGGGCAAACAAGGAACAAGACGCTTTCTCTAAAGGCTCAGGAGGCACAAAAGATCCGGGAAAGGGGGCCCGGGGAGGACCCAATTTATGGGGCCCATTGCCGGCAACCACCAAATCCGGCGCATGGCCCTTTAAGAGAGGGAGACTGGCGCGCGCGCGCCAGGGACGGGGGCGCCCGAGGCCGGAGACGCGCCTGGATCGGGGCGGGGTGGGAAATTTATTATGCACCGGGGGCGACGCGCCCCCACGGACCGGCCAGGGACCGTGCCCCCCCCCCGCCCCCCCCGGCACACAGGGGGGCCGGGAAGCGAGCGCGCCCGCAGCCCGGGGAAACGGCCCCTGCGGCCCCGCTTTTAAGACCCCCCCCCTTAGGCCTCCCCCCTTCCCACCCGGAGGAACCTCAAAAACAAGTTGACGTCCAAAATGTTTTTCCCCCGGGCCCCCATGCCCTTTTCGGGCCCAAAACCCCTTCCACTCGATGAGAAAGTATGCTTCCCCTGGAACCCCATATCCAAACCCTTTTCACGGAATCTTTGTACCCTCCCCCCCGGGGAAGGAGGAGCACCCTTACGAAAAAAACGGTTAAGGACCAGGGGGTTTGAAAAAGTGACAAAGAAAGGATTCGGATCGCATGGGGGGGCGGGAGCCGGGAGTTTATAGCCACCGGGTTTAACATCTGACACCCAAAGGGACACGTAGCGGGGACCCAATTTATAGCTTGGGATTTTAAAGCCTGACATATTTGGCAACAGCCAATTTTTATCGCCAGGAGAAAAAATTTGGGAGGAGGACTCTTTTTTTAAATCTGCCTGGTTTTCATGCGTGCCGAAGCACGAGAAAGACGGGGGGTCGGGGCCCAAAAAGTCTTCTGCCCGGGGACCAGGATCTGCAGCAGGACTTCGGCAAAGGGGGAGTGGGAGAGGAGGGTGGGATGAGGCCGTCACAAAATAGAAAGGGGAGCCCCCGCTTGGGAAAATCTAGGAATTTTTAGGAAAATTCTCCCCATGGAGAGATCACCCCAGTCTTTTTGACGCGCCAGACAAAGGCCAAGTAGGCCCCCCCCCAAGGACCGGGTTTTCCCTTTCTACTTGGCCATTATCGGGATGATAGGCCGAGGAAAAATCGATTTAACCCTGAAGCAGGGAACAGAGGGCCCACAAATTTGAGACAAACCCGCGGTCGAGCAATCGCAAGGCATCCCGTGTGGGGCGAAAATGTGGGAAAAAATAGGTTAGCCAGGGCGGGCCGAGGGAGCCCGTCATGGGACAAAGTGAGCCATTTTAAAAAACGATCATAACTCCCCAATCCGGTTTACCAGGGGGGGGGAAGATCGGTTTATAAAATCCATCCCACATGCGACCAGGGGCAGTGGGAGGGGCGGGGGGAAAGGGAGCCCGCGGGCCCTGTCGGGTGTTTTGTTACGGGGCAGGGGGTACAGGCCTCAACAAATTCTTTAACGTCCTTAGCAGGCCCGGCCACAGAAACCGGGGGAGATAAGGAAGGGGTTTAAAGGGGCGCCGGGTGTCCGCCACCAATGAGCATCCCCCCACTTCAGGATCGTCGGGGAGTGCGGGGCCCACGATGTCTTCCCAGGCGGGGACTGCCGGGTCAACAGGGCTGAGAGGACAAGACGCTCCGGGGTATTATTGCTCCAGGGATGTTTCCTCCCCGGGACCACATCAGAAGCGCGAGACAACGCATCGCCTTCACCCCTTCTCCGCCGGGACGGAAGTGGATTAGGAAATCAAATCGGGAAAAAAGAGGGACCATCTAGCTTGGTGGGTTTGAGTGCGGGCCTCTGGGGGTACGGGAAAGGTTTTTTTGGGGTTCAGAGTAGATACTGATGGGATGTCGAGCACCCTCCATAAAACGGCCATTCCTCCAGGGCTACTGATGGCTAACAACTCCCGTCTCCAACGTATTTTCCCTTTCCCCGGTGAAAAGTTTTGGAAAAAACCCGCAGGTGACCGTTCTCCCTGTTGGCCCCTTTTGCTTAAAACCGAACCGGCCCCGACCAGGGGCGTCCACTTCAAGTGCAAACACTTAGTGGGGTCCGGCCGGGACAATAAAGCGGAGGCAAGGGCAATTTTTAAAACCCGGGGAATGCTTCCTCGGCCCGGGGGGGCCGCTTCGCGGGTTAGCATTCTTTTTTCGGGGAGCACCACAAGGGTCCACCCTGTGGAGAAGTTTTGGGGGATGAATTCCCGGGTTTAAAAATTACAAAATCCCAGGAAGGTTGTATACCCGAAGACCAACAGGGCGAGGCCATTGCGGCGGCGACAGCTTACTGGGTCCATCTGAAACCTTGGCCCCAGATAATATTTCCCAAGAATGGCACCCGGCCGAGAAAGATGCACTTTCCCAACTTGGCGTATAGGGGGTTCCCCCGGGGCCCCTCAGACCGGCGGACATGAACCCGGGGGTCTCCAATCAGAAATTCCCAAGATGTCGTCCAGGGACACTACACACCTATACAAGAATCCTGAAGAGTCGTTCATGAATCCTAAGACGGTTTGGGGGCTTACAAAAGGCCGAATGGCATGACCAAGATTCGAATGCCCGTCCCTTGTTAAAAGCCGTCTTCCACCATCGCCCTCCTTTTCGGATGAGAATATAGGCTCCCCTTAATTTCCCAATTTGGAGAAATCTTCGCACCCCCCAGGGGGTCAAAAAGCTCAGGATCAATGGCAGAGGAACCCCAATTTTTCACCGTATCTTATTAAGACCCCGAAACAACAGGTCGCAGGGGGCCGCCTTCTTTCCCCGAAGAAGAATCCCCCCCCCCGGGGAGAGGAGGATTTCCCTAGAAACCCCTTTTGGAGTTTTTTTCCCCGGGTATATCCGGAAAATAGCTTGAGTCTCCCCGGGGAAAGAAAGGGATAGACTCGGCCCCGGGGGGACTGGTAAAACCCGGATAATCGATCGGGCATTTATAATCGATGAGAGGGAAAGGGTCTCCGTTCTTTCCCGAAAAGACACGGGGAACCCCCTGGATTTTTGGGGTGGGGGCCAATGGGTTTGCGGGGGGCCTGCGAGGACCCCGGGAAAACCGGGGGGAGGGGCCACAACAACGGCTCGCACTGGGCCCCAGCGGTCACTTCACCCGAGTCCAGTCTAGCATGGGGGAAGTGGATCGCAACCAAGAAGTCCGAGAAGAAGGCCGAAGAAAAGGTAAGGACATAGAGGCGATCTCTCCTTAGCAACTCCCAGTGAAGAAAGTGGGTTGGTGATGAACTGATATGTCGCTTTGCGCTCGCCGTGACCAGGAGAACCAGGGTTTTTTTCCAACCGGGCCACCGAAGCGGTACTGCGACCCAAGGGGCGATAATAAAGTTCCCGGGCCGAGCCAGAGTCCAAAAAGGCGAGGCCCGGGAAATTTAGACCGCATAGTCCTGACTTGAACAGGCACTTTTTGCGTGGTAGGGGGAATTTCACCCAGGAGCCTCCCCCCAAGACCCTAAGTGGGGAGTTTCCCCCGGGCTTTTGGACGTTGGGGGAAAAACCTCCGGAAGGCTCGGCTGCCCCAGTAGAGGCACATGTTGCCAACCGACGTGAGCCCTTCTTTTTTCAGAGAGAGACCTTTCGACCCCGCTGGGGTCCTCAATAGGGTGGTGCGGGTTGGTAGGTTGTCTTGGAAAAACGGGACCCGGGGAGGTTACGGGCGGGAGTTTCTCCTCACTTCCTGGAGCTCCCTTTTACCTCTGGCGAAAAGCACGTCAATGCGGTACCAACTAATTAACCCCCCCGAAGAGGCGGGATTCTCTTTCGCCAGAACATCCCTTTAAACCTACTCGAAACCCCTTTTAAAAGGGGAGCGCACAAAGCAGCCTCATTCCAGGATAACTCTGAGGCTAGTGTCGGACTCTGCGTAGCTCCCATGACGAGTTCCCCCCGGGATAGAGTGAGGAGGGGACCCGGGGAGGTCCCCGGGCCGGTTTTTCCCCAAAAAAGCTGCGGAACTCCTGGAGGAAGGGCTCCGATCTTTGTCACAGGGCTTTCCACCCAAAAAAGGGGGTTTGGGCCCCTGGGAAAGGCCCTTTCCCGGAAAACAGGGTGACCACAAAACCACTTTAAACGCCCGTAGGGAACTGGCCGCCCTTAACAAGTCATGACACTGGGTGATGAACCCTCGGCATGCTTGGGGCCCCTTCAAACTTGGACGGGTTGCGGTAACCAAGCCAGGGGGGCCCCCGTTGCGGCCGGGGGGGGGGGACGGTGGGTATCACGGTGGAGTTGGCTGGTTTGCCCGGGGTTGCTGAACATAGGGCAATGGTCCCAATGCGAGCCTGTTGCCAATTTTTAGTGAAGTTTTTCGCGACGACTTTCGGGAAGGTCCCATACCAGGGAGAGGCACCCTTGGCGGGATCCATGGCCGGGTCTTACTGTAAAGGCAAAAGGTAGTGGATCCGCTGGGCCACCGCAAGCATGGTGGAACCCCCCGCCAGGGAACGAATCTAATAAAACCCGGTTTTCAAGAGCCCGCCGCAAAGCGGGGTGGGCTTTCGCGGCGGGAACACCCGTCGTTTCCACTGGCGGGACTTCTTTCGGGAGTACCAAGGGAAAAACGTGGGACAGAATCCGAGCTAGGCGTATCAGGGACAGGCCCAAAATTAACAGGCGGCAGAGGTTCTGGGCAGGGGAAACAGGAGCGAGACGGTCGGTACACGGGAGAGGCAAACAAGGAAAAAGACGCTTTCTCTAAAGGGTCGGAGGCACTAAAATCCCGGGAAGGGCTGCCGGAGGAGCCAATTATTGGGTCGTGACCCCAACCAGCCAATTACCGCGCACTGGCCCTTTAAGAAAGGAGACTGGCGCGCGCGCCTTAGGGAACGGAAAACCCCCCCACGGCCCGGGTGACCGCCCGGGTCAGGAGCGGGTGGGTAAGTTATTTGCACCGCGGGGCGACGCGCCCCCGGACCGGGGGCCCCGGACCGTGCCGCCACTCGCCCGGGGCACACGAGATGGGCCGGAGCGGCGCCCCGCAGCCCGGGGAACGGTCTGTGGTGCCGCTCGTTTTCAAAAATTTTTGCTAATTCTATCCAAGGTTAAATTAAGCCTTTACATTCATAAAATACACAGGTTTTTAACGGCACATACAAGTCAATTTTTCCTGCCCATTATGGGGCCAATTTATATCCAAGGGTTACCCAAGCTTCTTTGTGGGTTTATTTGGAGTCAAATACGGGGTGTGTTTTATCATATACAGATATCTTCATCAAACAGTGCTGTACATTTTAGAACAAACAGTATGTCAGACAGAGAGGTGGCAGGCTCTCGTTTTGCAAGTGGCGAGGCACAAATATTCCTGGAGAGGCACAGGTCGCAGCACCAGCAAGGGGATGTGCAGAAAGGGGTCACTCGGTGAGGCCACAACTGCCACTGTCATTTAGCGTCCGTTGTGCACTAGCAACCCAAGGGTTCTTGATTGGTTGACTAGGTCACCACTTCCTCCCAGATGACATCTGACACCCCAGCCAAGAGTCGGTGTGGGAACGTCAGACACAACCCTTGGGTTGGCAAGGCCCGGGAGCGGGGTCTGCGGCTCTCACCTGTCCTCAACCCGCCTCTGCCCCCATCCGGTTCCCTCAGCCAGAGATCTACTATGTGGTCTGGGCTCAGCGCCACTATATAGCGAGGATGAACAATTTGAGGAGGGCAGTCAGCAGCTACTGGGCAGCGAAGAAATGGGGCCAATATCCCCTGCTTCTTGCAGTAGGCGGCAAAGGATAGATGTTGAGAGTCGCATGGGAGGTCATGTTGTGAGGGGTCAGCCTCTGCATACTGTGAGAAGGCATGAGGGGCCATTGTTGATGGTCGATACTTGTCACAGAGGGTTCTGATCTCGGTGAAGTAAAGCCTGTTAGCCATACTGGGTATCGATATGGTACTGACATTTGTTTTGTTAGTAGGACTGCTGGAATGCAGGGGATCTGGGTCAGGCTTTACTGGAGCAATTCAAAGAGCAGGGTGGGTGGATTTCCCTCCCAGGTATCCAGGCCTGGTTTTTGAGGCCTACTTAAGGCGGAAAGCAGGATGGGTGTGCTTTTGTGTTTTTTCTCAGTCAGAGAGTTGGCCTGACGGGGACCAGAGCTGGAAGTCTGTGCTGCCGAAATACCCGGGTCCACTATAAAACCCGCATTCCCCTGATCTGGGTGGGAACGCACCAAGGAAACTACAAGAGACTGTGAGTGTTCCACAAGGACTTTATATGTTATTTTGTGGGGCTGAAGTTAAGCCTGTATGCCTTGTTTTCCGTTTGCTGTGTAACTCAGGCTAAATAAACGCCGAGAGAGTTTAAACGAACGCCCAGGACGGTGTGTTTCTTGCTACCCCTGAGATACATCCCCACAAGTGTTGGAGGACGTGGGCACGACCCGCTGTACATGCCCTGGGCCCAAAGCAGCAGTGCAGAGCCAAGCTACAACTGCTAACATGGAAGAGCTCATTAAGCACCTGGTTCAGGCGAATCTGCAGCAGCAGCAAACCACAGCGCAGCAGCAGAAAGCTCATGTGGAAGCCATACAGGCGCAGAAGCAAGCCACAGAACAGCAGCAAAAGGCTCATACTGAAGCCCTGCAGGTGCACAAGCAACCAACCAGCTGCTGATGCAGCAGATGGCGATATTAATGGATTCCGTGCGGGCCCGGGAAACTCCAGCTCCGCCAACCCGTGACGCAGGACATCGGGCTAGAAGGACCGTCAGGGAGGCCCTCCAGAAGATGACTCCGGAAGATGACATTGAGGCGTTCCTCACGGTGTTTGAACGGGTCGCCGACCAGGAGGCGCTACCGCCGAAGCAATGGGCTGAGGTGCTGGCCCCCTATTTAACTGGGGAGTCCCAAAAGGCCTTTTATGACCTGGCGCGGAGATCCTGGCGCGTCTGGGTGTTACGTTGGCGGTCCGGGCTCAGAGGGTACACCAGTGGGCGTACAGTAAGGTCAAACCGCCGAGGTCTCAGCTATTTGACTTGTTGCATCTGGTACAAAAATGGCTGCAGCCTGAGATATGCTCCCCGGCGCTAATGGTCGAAAGAGTGGTTATGGACCGATTCATGCACTCGCTTCCGAAATTCTGTAATGCGGGTTTTTGCGCAGGGTGATCCCCAGACGGCGGGATGACCTAGTGGGTCTCGTAGAGAGATTCCACGCTATGGAGAGATCCGTTGTGGGCCCAGGGAACCTGAAAAACCCCTTACTGGGAGGGCCGGAGAGCTGGGATTCTACCGAAGCCAGGAGCTAAGACTCCCGGGAGGGTCGGGCCAAGGCCAGGGGGGGCCCAGAGCCGGTGCCTAAAGGAATGCCCAGGGAAAATTGTGTGCTGGAGATGTCGGGGCCCAGGACATATAGCGGCTCAGTGTCCGCTCACGTTGGAGCCCTTTGACTGCTCCGCAACCCGCCGCATTTCTCTCTTTGCACATCCCGCATGCATTTGGGCTGTGGCAACCAATGGGAGGAACCCCAGAAATGTAAAATGACAGTGAATGGACCAGGGGTCTCGGGGCTAACTGGACTCAGGGAGTTTAGTCACTCTCATATCGGACTCACTCCCACATGTATTGGTCCCTGGGAAAAAAAGTGGGGGCACAATGTATCCACGGGGACACAAGGGTTTACCAGTGGCCCGGGTTAAAAACTTGAGACAGGCTGGGGGACCGTGTCACACAATGTTGGGGTGGTGCAGGGTCTATTGCACAATTTGATTATGGCCGAGACTGCCTCTGTTCTGGACCTGTGGCAAAAATCGTCTCTGCCAAGTCCCACACAGTGCTTGGACCAGGCTACTGGGGAGGGACCTAAGACAACCCTAGAGTTCCCTCTTTCAGTACGGGTAGGAGATAATGAGGAAGAAGTCTCATCAGACGACCCCTGTCCCTGATTTTGGGGGTATCTAGACAAAATTTTGGTACCGCCAACTGCAGAACTTGACCCTAAAAGGGGCACGGGAGAACATGATGGTTCTCAATGGGGTACCACAAAACGGGGGCTGAAGAGCGGTTTCCGCATTTTGCCCGGGAACCACAAATTGTTAAAACCGCATCAGCAAAATCAGGGCGAGGGGGTAGAGCAGTTATTGGTCCGGGACCCTATAAAGCGTATGGTCCTGGAATATGCCCACACCCATGGTTAGGGGGTCATTTAGGGGCAGACAAAACGCTCGAGAGGATACTACAGCGTTTCTATTGGCCAGGATGTTATCGGGAATTAGGGATTTCTGCCAATCTTTGTCCCCCCTCCCAGGTCACCTCCCCGTTAACACTTTTTCGTAGCCCTCTGGTGCCGTTACCAATCATTGAGGTCCCTTTTGAAGGATAGCGATGGATCGGGTAGGGGCCATTGGTTGAAGTCAGCGAGAGGTCACCAGTACATCCTGGTCATTGTTGATTACGCCACCCGTTAACCCGTAGGCCATCCCTCTCAGGAACCCATCATCCCGGAATATTGCAAAGGAGCTTCTCTATGTCTTCTCCCGAACGGGAATTCCCAAGGAGATCTTGAGGGGATCGGGGAAAACCCCATTCATGTCCAAGGTAATGGGGGCTGTGTAAAGTGTGAAAGTGACGCAACTGCGCACTTCAGTCTACCATCCCCCGACGGACGGTCTTGTTGAGCGTTTTAAACAAGACCTTGAAGGCCATGCTGAAGAAAGTGGGTTTGAGAAGGATGGGCGGGATTGGGAACTGTCTCCTGCCGTACTTGCTCTTCTCAATTAGAGAGGTACCCCAATTCCTCCACAGGGTTTTCACCCTTCGAGCTTTTGTAGGGAGGCATCCTAGGGGACTCTTAGATGTGGCCAAGGAAAATTGGGAGAGTAGGGCACCCCCTATAAGACGTAGTGGAGCATGTGGCCCAACTGCAGGATGAGGATGGCAAGAGTGATGCCAATTGTCAAGGAGAAACTTCTTCAGGCACATGGGAAGCTTTAGGCCCGGATCTATAATAGGTCTGCTAGGATAAGGCATTTTAACCCGGGAGACAGAGTACTAGTATTAGTACCCACCGTGGAATGCAAGTTTCCTCGCTAAAATGGCAGGGTCCCTATGAGATAGTGGAAAAGGTGGGGGAGGTGAATTACAGGGGTTTACCAGCCAGGAAAGAGGAAAACCCTTCCAGATTTACCACGTCAATCTGATAAAACCCTGGAAGGAGAGAGAGATTCCTGAGGTTTCTTGCCTAGTGTCCAAAGTCAGAGGCCAACATAGAAACCGGTAAAAATCTCAGAGACCCCTATCCCCCTCCCAAAGCAACAATGTAGGGAACTGCTGCAGAGGAATCGAGACCTGTTTTTCCGATACCCCTGGCCATACCCATGTGATAGAGCATGAAATCCTCAAAGACCCAAAAGGGAAGAGTTTAAAACCTGAAGCCCTATAGGTCCCAGAGGCCCGCCGCGAGGTAATTCCAAAGAGGTACAAAAGAGCTAGAACTAGGGGTGTTCGAGAGGTCCAAGAGTGGGTGGTCCAGCCCTATAGTGCTAGTAACCCAAGCCAAACGGGAGAATGGAGATTCTGCAATGATTATCGCAGACTCAACGAAGTATCCTCAGTGGAATGCCTACCCTATTTCCCTGGGTAGATGAGTTTTAAACGAGCAATTAGGTCCGGGGAGGATATTTTGCACCCTCGACCCCACAAAGGGATATTGGCAGATTCCACTGTCAAAGGACGCTAAGAGAAGACGGCTTTCTCAATCCTGAGGGGTCATTTCAATACGTTCGAATGCCCTTTGGTTTGCAGGGGGCCCCCGCCATATTTCAGAGGGCCAGGATCCGTTCTACGCCCACATAGGTACTATATGGCGTCCTAATCTAGACGACATTGTAATCTTTAGTCATGACTGAGAGAGCCCTCTTGGGAAAGTCCCAGGCCGGCTAGATGCCTTAAGGAAAGCCGGGTTTACAATTTAAAACCCCAATAAGTGTGCCTGGGGATGGAGGAAACCAGGTACCTGGGGTACATAGAGGGAGAGGGGAAATTAAGCCCCAAGTGAAAAAAAAGTAGAGGCGATCCAGAAGTGGCCCCGCCCCCTCACCAAAAAGCAGGTCAGGGCGTTTCTTGGGATCGTAGGATACTCAGGCGAATTTATACCAAAGTTTGCGGAGATAGCGGTTTTCCCTTGACTGACTTTAACCAAGGGGAAACCCAAATCAACAATGATAAAGTGGTCTCCTGAGGCAGAGAGGGCTTTCCAGGAGCTCAAACAGTCCCTGTGTAGGCAACCAGTGCTAGTAGCCCTGGACTTCTCCCGGGAATTTGTGGTCCAGACAGATGCCTCTGAGTTGGGTCTGGGGGCCGTTATGTCTCAGGTAGTGAACGGAGAAGAGCACCCTGTGATCTACTTAAGTAGGAAACTATCCCCGACAGAACGGAATTATGCCATCATTGAGAAGGAATGTCTGGCCATAAAATGGGCGTTAGACTCCCTCAGGTACTAACCCGTTAGGGAAGGGAAAATTTAGGCTAGTGCTGATCATGCCCCACTCATGTGGATGCGGGAGAAGAAGGGGAATAATGCCCGAGTTACCCGCTGGTTCCTTGCCCTGCAGGATTTTGCGTTCACAGTAGAACATAGGCCAGGCAAGCAGCAGGGAAATGCAGATGCCCTCTCAAGAGTGCACAGTCTGGTGGCTGAAGGTGCGCAAAACCCCGGTTTTGGGCAGAGGGGGAGGGGAGTATGTGAGAAGGCACGAGGGGCCATTGTTGATTGTCGATATTTGTCACAGAGGGTTCTGATCTCGGTGAAGTAAAGCCTGTTAGCCATACGTCGGTATCGATATGGTACTGACATTTGTTTTGTTAGTAGGACTGCTGGAATACAGTGGATCTGGGTCAGGCTTTACTGGGCAATTCAAAGAGCAGGGTGGGTGGATTGCTCCCAGGTATCCAAGCCTGGTTTTGAGGCCTACTTAAGGAGGAAAGCAGGATGGGTGTGGTGTGTGTTTTTTCTCAATCGAGAGTTGGCCTGACTGGGACCAAGCTGGAAGTCTGTGCTGCCGCATAGCCGTCCACTATATACCCGCATTCCCCTATCTGGTGGGGAACGCACCAGGAAACTACAAGAGACTGTGAATGTTCCACAAGGACTTTTTATGTTATTTTGTGGGGTGAATTTAAGCCTGATGCCTTTGTTTTCCGTTTTTCTGTGTAACTCAGGCTAAATAAACGCCGAGAGAGTTTAAACGAACGCCCAGGACGGTGTGTTTCTTGCTACCCCTGAGATACATCCCCACAATACCAAGACCGGTGATGAGGACAGCAGTGACGATGAAACACAAATAGATGATGATGTAGCCGACCCGCCACTTGGGAGCCGGGTGAGGCAAGGGCTTCATCATCGTCAGGAGAAGAGGCGTCCCGCTTGCGCGTCAGGCAGCGGCGCAGCCAGCAAGTGGGTCGTGTGAGTCAGCAGGATAGCAGCAGTGTGAGGTCGGGAGCCAAGCGGCCACGGGGTAAAAAACCCGCTTCGTAGGTCCAAGAAAGTAGCGGCACAGGGGCTCAGCGAGGCAGTGGCGGCAGTAGTCACACAGTGCGGAGCGTTGGCGGTAAAATCCGATACTCGGCGCTGTGGCAGTTCTTTGCTAAGACACCAGAGGAGCCGAATACGGGTATATGTAGAATCTGTAAGCAGAAAGTGAAGCGTAGCCAAGGAGCTAACGTTGGCACCACGGCCTTGCGTCAACACATGCAGCGTCACCATCCGGTGGCTTGGGAGAAACGTGGCTCAGATATGGTGGTCCATCCTGCCGCCGCAGCAACAGCAGCACGGCCCAGTGGCACGCATGCCATTGCAGGCCAGTCAAGGCTCCACCACCTCTGCAGAAGGGAGCTGTTTCTCTTTGACATTTATTCCCGGTCCAGATGCTCCCGCTTTCCCCGCTACTCATGGCGCAGCAGTCTTTCAGCGAGGCGATTGCAAAGAGACAATTGTATGCGTCCAACCATCCTAAGGAAGGGCAAAAAGCTGACCGTACTCCTGTCCAAGTTGTTGGTGCTGCAGTCCCTCCCTTTCCAAATGGTTGACTCTCCCACCGTTCAGAGAACTAATGGCTTGTGCCGAGCCGAGATGGGGGAGTTCCAAAAGCCGTAATTTCTTTTCCAAAAAGGCAGTACCAGCACTTATAAAATATGTAGAACAGAAGGGGGGCCAAATCCTTGAGCTTATCGGTTTGTTCCAAGGGCACAGCAGCGCGGACGTTTTGGAGCTGTAACTACGTCCCGGGCCAATACATGTCCTTTACGGCCCACTGGGTGAATGTGCTTCCGGCCCAGGCACACCAACAACTTGGACAGGAGACGCCGCTTCTCCTCCACTTTGTGAAAATGCGGCACCTGCGCCAATGTCCGCCTCCTCCCCTCCACCAACCACCACCATCTCAGCCCCACAAGTACTGCTTCATCAAACCACATGTGTAGGGCACAGCAGTGTCACGCAGTTCTACATCTGGTTTGCCTCGGCAAAACAAAGTCACACAGGGGAGGAAACTGCTCCGCGTCATGCAAGCAAGAAATCGATGTGTGTGGCTTTCTCCGCGCCAACTGCAAATCGGAAACCCATGGTGACGGACAATGGGGGGAACATGGTGTCCTTTGCTGCACCGAGGAGGGATTGTCCATGCGCCCTGCATGGCGCACGTTTTTTCAATCTGTGTTGTGAAAAGGTTCCTGAAGTTTTTCTACCGATCTTCAGAAGATTCTGAAAATGGCCAGGGAAAATGTGCATGCACTTCATCCATTCCTACAAAGCCAGGAAAACCCCCTCGAGTTGCAGCGGCAGAACGGCCTCCCCCAACACACTGGGATATGCGATGTTTCCACCCGTTGGGAAATTCCCCGCCTGCACATATTGGACCGACTGTATAACAGAGAAAGGCCATTTAACTTTTTTTGATGACTAGGGGGGACGGATACTCCCCTGTTAATTTTGATTCAGCAGTGGCGCTAAATCGTGACACCTCCCGTTTTTTGGGGCCCTTTTTCGAGGGGGCCACTTTTATTTGTCGTCGCCGGGACTAAGGGTGAATAACGTAATTCCCTGTTTTCAGCCCCGGGAACAGATGTGAAAAATTTCGGGGCAGGGGATGGAGATGGGCGATACATCTCGGGGCCCACATGAGTCCCTGGGGACTGAAATGGAGGAGGGGGGGAGGAATTGAACAAAAAAGATTGTGGGGTGAAATGAGTGGATTTTCTACCCAGGGACAAGTGGGAGGAGAAGAGCACAGGAGGAGGTAGATAAGGATGGGAAAGAGGAGATGACCCGAAGCACTGTGGCATATACGGGAGATGGAGCGGGGAGCCCCTCGGAGTCATTGTGCAGTGGCCCGCGCATGTGTTTGCCTGGCTAGTGACGCCAAATTTGTCACATTCGGCGGGGGATGATTTTGGCTTCCCCCCTAGGACCCTCGCTATGGTAAAAAAGGGGAGCCTTTTTCCCAGCTATTGGAGGGAGGACAAACTCAAATTCTATAGGAAAATCCTCCTAGTCATTGGCCGCTCCCCATGTGCAGCATCTTCCCCTCCTCTCGGCCCTGACCGGGGGGTCTTCCGCTCACGTACTTGGCCGGGTGCCGGGGGAAAGGGGGGGGGGTCAGAGGTACCAGTCCATCCAGAACCTATTGGGAGTCATGATGAGCAGCTTTTCCCCGCCTATGGGGGAGGGCAGTCCCCAACAGCAGCAGCAGCGGACCTGGAGCAGTTTCCTGAACCACAGGGGGTTTGGCCCTATTTGGGGACAGCACCGCCCCCCCGTTAGAAGATCCCCTGGGCTACTGGGGAGCCAAACTGGATTGTGGCCGGGAACTTTTCCCAGTTTGCTGGAAAGCTGTCCTGCCCGGCCAGAGTGTGGGTCAGAGCGGGTGTTCAGTGCGGGGGGGCATCATTACCCAAGGGAACCCCCTTGTCCAGGGAAATGTGGAACGACTGACCTTTGTCAAGATGAATCAGGCGTTTGGGGCGGCCAGGATTTCCCCAACCAATGCCTTTGGCTCGACACATCAGCCATGACGCCTCACCCAAAATGTAAGAAATGAGTCTGGGTTTTAAACTACCTCCCTCAGCCACTATTCTAAATCCCGGGAAACCCCCCGGGTTTCCACAAAATCTGCGGGACAGTTTCCCCTTTCCCCCCCAAAACCAAATCTTTACCAGGGACTGGTTTTTTCCCCAAAACCAAACCCCCCATTTTTTCATTTTTCCCCGTCTAAACCTCATGCTGCTGCTGTGGCTCTGCCGGTGACCTACACACTCTGTCTTTGTCCCAATGTTTGGAACTCATGTTTGTTTAGTGGCTGCTGCCGTGACCTACACACTTTTGTCATTGCCCCACTCGGGGGCCTATTCCTGTTTTTGCCCCCCCAGAATGCTTTGGGCCCATTTGTCTGACCTCTTTGCTGCTGCTGTGGTGTCCCGGCCCCTACACACTCTGCTTGTCCCACTGTCTTACGTCATGTTTGCTGCGTGGCTCTGCCGGGCCCTTCCCACTTTGTCATTGCCCCAATCTGTGGCCAACCCTGTTTTTTTGCCACCCCCCGAATTAAATTGTCCCAACTGTCGACCTACTGGGGCTGTGGCGTTTCCCGTGACCTACACCCCTGGGGTCATTGTCCCACTGTTTTCCCCTAATGTTTGGCTTGGGCTGCTCCCGTGAATAAACCCCTCTGTCTTTTGTCCCACTGCTTACCTCAGGGCTGCTGCTGTGGCTGTTTCCGTGACCACACACTGTGTAAATTGCCCCCATTTCTGCCCCCCCCAAACTCCTTTTTTTTTTCCCAAACCTCCAGAATGTGATTGTGCCAATTTTTCCGACCCCATGCTGCGGGGCTGTGGTGTTTGCCGTGACCTCCACACTTTTGTCTTGGGTTCCCACTCTGGGGCCCTTTACCCCTGTTTTTCCCACCTCCAAATGTAAATTGTGCCACTCCCTAAAACCCATGTTTGGGGCTTGGTGCTGCCTTTGACCTAACACTGTGCATTGCCCCACTCTGGGGCCTACCCTTTTTTCCCACCTAGAAAGTTCATTTTCCCACTCTTGACCTCATTCTGCTTTTTGGGGCTGCCGCCGGGCACCCCCACACTCTGTCACTAATTTTTGGCCCCCTGAGCTCTCAGCTGTTTTTTTTCCAGTTTCTCTGGCATGACTTTATCGGAAATTTTTCCCCGCTTCATTTTTTTGGTCATTTTTGCCCTTTAAGTGCCGAAGGGGAAATTCAAAAGTGAAAACGATTCAAGAGCGGCGGCAGTCATGTGCGGGGTCATTAAATAAAAAACAACATTGTATGAAGACCAAAACCCAAACTCCCTCTGCATATTTAAGAAAAGGTCAAAGTTTTAAAAGGGACCCTGCAGGCCTGTGCAGCCCGGAAATGGCTGTTTTTTAAACCCTTAAATTTGTCCCCAAGTAATTCGGAATGGGTTATTTTATGCCGAGAAAAATTTGGCGAAAAATTTAAAAAAACAAATTTTGGGAAAATTTGCCTCTCTAAATCCTGATGCCGGGGGGGGGGGTGGGGGGGGTTTTTACAAAAAAAAGTAGTACTGTGAAAAAACTGGGGGGGAAATGCCAAAAGATTGTGTAATAATGTAGTACAAGCCAACTAACATATAGATTGGAAAATAAAGACCATACCCAGAGCCCCTACCAAATTGTGTTCTTTGGTTTAAAAAAACAGAAAAGATAAATGATATTTTTTCTGATATCTGCTGCAGCTAATACAACAAACTTATGCCTCGAAATGAGAACCACAAAAACAAATTTAAGCTTATTTCTTTAATTTAACCCCCAAAAATTTTAAAGTGGGCTCATTTTTAGTTTCAGTACAGTGCTTCAAGGTTTTTCAACAAACGGACTTTTTTTTGGAATACTTACTTTCTTCCCCACATCTTCTCCCGTGAAGGGGAGTAAACTCTAGGGGCAAAATGCCCTGATTTTTTTGGGGCCCAAAAACACCATTTTTTTGGCAAAATTAGTGGGGTTTGAAGCCCCCTGAATCAATTTAACCCGTTCTACTCGGGTCATAGATTTAAGGGACATGTAAAAAACGGGCTTTTTTGCCCCGTTTTTAGGAGTAAACTGCGCCTTCCCCGGCCCGGGAAACCCCCGTCGGAGCAGGGGACAGTTTTTAGGCGGAGCGTTCGCCACTTTCAGCTTCGCCCCGTATAAAAGGGGGGGGCAATGGGGCGGGGATTGGGGCCCCCCTGTTTGACTTTCCCGGGGGGGGGAAACGGCAAAGCTCGAAAAACCCGGGGCGAAAATGGGAGCCGCCAAAAAACGCGGCAAAAATGCAACGCTCGGCAGTTTTCCCACAGTCAGACCTGTTTATTTTGGTCAAATTTCCCGGCGGGGGCGAAGTGGGAAACAAGAAAAAACATGCGAGGGGAAAAAAAAGAAGATCGCAAGAGAAACTCGGCGCTCCGCTTCATCAGCAGGGAGAAATTTTTCCAAAAAAAATCGCCTTTAAAAAAGGCGGAAAACATTTCAGAAAAACAAAACCTTAAAAATAAAAATATAAAAAAAAAAAAATTTCCAAAAATCTAGAACAGCGCAAATCAGGAATTGGGATTTTGGGAAAATTTTTCCGGGGAAATACAGAAATTTCAAATTCTGAAAGTTTCTCTTTGGTTTGGCAAAAACCCCCCAATCAGAATAGGACCCGACAGTGAACCATTAAAACCTATGGAGAACTAAGACCAATCAAAATCAAAGGGGGGGACAGTTCAAAATACGGGTAAAAATGCATAAAAGAGTGATTGGCTGAGCTACGGGGCTTGGCTACTGGCCAATCAGAATAGGAGCGACAGGGCCCTTATAAACCATGGAGAAGTTTGAACCAATCAAAAAACGAAGGGGGGACATTCAAAAAACAGTAAAAATCTAAAAAAAAAATGATTGGGGTGGCTAGCGGGGGCTTGCTATCCCAGCCAAAAGAGCGCGAGCTATTCTCCCCTTTAGTCTATGGAGGATGGGCGCAAGAATCTCGGCGCTCAGCGCCGTGCGGCATGGAGTATGAATAAAAAACTCAATTTTATTAATGTAATTTATAGTAAAGACTGAAACCTTTCTAAAAATAAAAACAGTTAAACCCCCAAAAGCGTTTGAAGGAATTGCAATGAGAGGGCTTGCCGGGGGAAAAAACAGTAATTCAAAATTTTTTAAAACTTTTCATTGGTCGCCCCTAAACCCCAGCCCAAACAGAATAGGGGCAAAAGTGGCCCCCTTCTAACCTATGGAGGAAATTGACCCAAACAGAATGGAGCGACAAATGGCCATTTTAACCCATGGAGAAAAATTTACCAATCATATTCAAAGGCGGGACAGTTCAAAAGACATAAAAAGGGAGAAAAGAGCGATTGTTTAAGCCGGGGGGCTCGTCCAGCTTTGCCCAAACAGAGTGCGACTACTTTCTCATTGGTTTTAGGGAAAAGAAAGCAGGCAGCTCTGTTTGTGTTTGGCTAAATTAAAAGGCGCGGTTATTTGGACCCAAAGGGGGGAGCGAGGACGTCCTATGGTTTTCTAATACAATCTGAAATAAAAATGTCTGGCCGAAAACAAATGATAAGACTACAGAAGTTGTCCCGATGTTATATAAAATGAATAAAAATTGGGGGTAACGAAAAAAAAAATATTAAAAACAAAAAAATCAGGGTTTTTTCTTATTTTGTTACACCCTCTAA
>JAODAL010063257.1:0-10000 GCA_025379985.1 Phyllomedusa bahiana
GTAAAAACACGCCATTGAACTCTTCAAAGCTGCTAGTTTTTTGGTTGCTCAATTTTTTGGGCCCAAATTTTACACCGGGTTAATTAAGCTTTGTTCTGCTGTTGTGGGATGAAAAATAACCGTCTTTTTCACCGCAAAAAAGACATTTTTCCTGTAATATTCACAACGAAGGTTAAAAAAAAAGTTTTCCTCTTTTTGTAGGTAAAAAACACGCAATTGTAACCCTACAAACTGGTATTTTTGGGGTTTGCTCATTCTTTGGCCAATTTACTCCAGGGGTAAACTAAGCGTTTTCTGCAGTTGACTCATAAAAGAAACTTTCTTTTTCACCGCCACAGAAGAAATTCTGTACATAATCATACCAAAAGGTTAATTTAACCTTTTGTCTTTATATTCAAAAAAACACAGAGTTTTTAAACGGCCAAAAAGTCAATTCTTCCGCCTTTTTGGGGCACAATTTATATCCGGTTTCCCCAAGCTTCTTAGTGGGGTTCTTTTGGATTAAAATACAGGGGTGATTTATCATATACAATACTTCATCAAAGTTTTTACTTTTAAACAAAAATTTGTCAACAGAGAGGGTGCAGGGTCTTCACCCGCGAGTGCAAAGGCACAAACATTTTAGGCCAGTCGACAACGCAAGGGGATTCCAGCAGGGTCACTCAGTGAGGCCACAACGCTCTGTCATTAGGGCCGGTGCTACTACAACCTAAGGGTTCTTGATTGGGGGTTTCTAGTTGACAAGTCCCACCGTCCCAAACCCCCCTCGTCGATCCGGTTCCCTCAGCCGGACTCTATGTGCTGGGCTCAGCGCACATATACGAGGGTAACAATTTGAGGAGGGATCAAGCTACTGGGAGCGAAAAAATGGGGCCAAACCCCTTCTTCTTCAGAGCGGGCAAATATAGGCGAATTTGGGATGGAAGGTCATGTTTTTAGGGGGCAGCCCCTGCATCCAAGACCCCTGATGAGGAAGCATGGGCGAAAAACAAAAAAGATGATAGTACCGACCGCACTTGGACCGGGGGGGCAAGGGGGTTCACATCGTCAGAGAAAGGGGGTCACTTTTCCCCCATCACCGCAGTCAGCAAGTGGTTGGTGCCTGAGTCAGCAGGGTTGCAGCATGTGAGGTCGGGAAAAGCGGCCACGGGTTTTAAAAAAACCCCTTTGCAGTCCAAGAAAGTAGCGGGCACAGGGCTCAGCGAGGCAGCGGCGGGAGTAATTTACTCAGTGCGGGGGCGTTGGGGGTAAAATCGCTACTCGGGGCGGGGTGGCAGATCTTTGCTAAGACACGGAGGAGCCCCAAATGGGTATATGTTAAAAACTGTGGGCAAAGTGAAGCATGGGCCAGGGAACCCAAATTTGGGACCACGGCCCGCCCTCAACACAAGCAAACGCACCATTTTCCCTGGCCTGGGGAGAAACTTTTCACAGATGTGGGGGTCCATCCTGCCCCCCCAGCAACACACGCAAACAACCCCCCATTGGGCCCCCATGCCAATTTCCCGCCAAATCAAGTGCCCCCACCACACCCCTTTCAGAAGGGGGGGCTTTTCTCTTTTTTGACCATCATCTTTCCCGGGCCCAGATGCTCCTTCACCTCGCTCCCCATGGCCACATTGTTCAAACGAGGGCCCATTGCAAAAAACAACAAGGGACCAACCCCTCCTAAGGTCACACTGACCGTGCCCCCTTCCCAAATTGGTTGGGACTGCAATTCCCCCCCTTTTTCCCAAAAGGGGGGAAAACCCCGCAAACCCTTCAAGGAAATAAATTTTCTTGTTTCCAGGAATTGGGGCTTTCCAAGCCGTAAAAAACTTTTCCCAAAAAGGCAGCACCAGCACTTTATAAAAAATGTAAACGAAAAGGGGGGCCAGTCCTTGGCTTATCGGTTTTTTTGAAGGGCACGGCCCGCGCGGATGTCCCGGAGCTGTAACTACGGTCCCGGGCCCCCGTTAAAAAAAATGCCCCTTTTTTTGGCCCCACCCGGTTTAATGTGCTTTGGGCCCCGGCACAAACCCAAAAACTTGGACAGGAGACGGCAAATTTCTCCCCACGATTTTTCAAACTTTTCTACTCCTGCGTTTAAATGTCCCCCCCCTTCCCCCCTCCTCCACCTATTCCCCAAAATTTTTTCCGCCTCCACAAGTTTCTGCTCCCCTACCACATTGTAAGGGGACAGCCGGGGTCACCAGTTTTAACAAACCCGGCTTGGGCCCCCCGAAAAGAAGTTTACACAGGGGAGGAACAAACTTTTCCCCATCATGCCCGCAAGAAAATGATGTGTGGGGGTTTCTCCGCCCCCAAAAATTCAAAAAAGTAACCATGGAGACGGACAATGGAGGGAAAATGGGTGTCCCCGCTGCACCAAAGGGATGGTTCCATGCGCCCTCATTTGGGGGAAAATGTTTCCAAACTTTTGTGGGGAAAAGGGTTTTTTTAAATTTTTTCCACCGATCTTTAAAAAAACCCTTTTGAAAAAAGGCCCGGAAACCGGCAAAGCACTTTATCCATTCGTACAAAAACCCAAAAAAACCCCCCTCGAGTTGCCCTTTGGGAAAAAACGGCCTTTCCCCCCCAAAACCCCCCTGATATTGCGATGGTTTTCCCCCCGTTTGGAAAATTTCCGCCTGCACATGTTGGGGCCGACTGTAAAGAACAAGAAAGGGGCCTTAAAAGCTTTTTTTGATGATCCAGGCAGACAAATTTCTCCCCCGTTTTAAAATTTTTATTCAGTCAATGGGGAGCTCCTTCGGACACCTCCCCTTTGTTTGGGGGCCATTTTCCAGGAGGCGACGTTATTTTTTCAGTTCCCCCCCGGAAATACGGGGTGAAAAACTTCATTCCACTGCTTCAGTCCCTTTTTAACCCTATTTCGAAAAATCTGTCTGGGCAGGGGACCCGGGGACGTGGGGACTACCCAAATCGCCCGGGCCACATTTATCCGGGTTTTGGGACTGAAATGGGTGAGGGGGAGGAAGGAGGACATTGGACAAAGCCCTTTTCTGATGAAATGATGGAATTTTTTAAACCCAAAAGGGGACAAAGAGGAGGAGCAGGGCAAAACTGGAGGCTAGATTTGGATGAGGAAAAAACGGGGGCAGATGACCCGCAAGCAAACCCATGGCAGTATTCATTTGAGTAGGGGGCAGGGGGGCCCCCCCGGGGTTTACCCCTTGTCAATTTGGGCCCCAGCATGCCGATTTGCCTGGGTATTGGAAAACCGAAAGTCAGCCAAACCCCGGGAGAGGGGTATTCTTCTTCCCCTCCAACCATTTGACTCTCCTACCGGCCAAAAGGGAAACCTTTTTTCCCCGCAAATTTAGAGGAGGGGCAAAAATCAAATAATATAGGGAAAACCCCCTTTTTCATTTGGCCCTGGGCCCCTGTGGGCATCGTCCCTCCCCCTTACAGGTCTGAACCGGGGGGTTTTTTTCAGCCCCCCTCACGTACAACTTGGGCCCCGGCTGCCCGGGGGGGGGGGAAGGGGTGGGAGGGTCCGGGGGGGGCCAATTTCCCCGCTCCATCAGCAAACAACCTAAGTCTGGAGTCCAAATGATAGGCCCCTTCCTTTTACCCCCTAGGGAGGGGGGCAGTCGCCAGCACAGCAGGACCTGGGGGCAAAACCCGAACCAAAAAGGGGGTTTGGGCCCCAAAATTAAAAACACTTTTGCCACCCCATTTAAAAGATCCCTGGGCTACTGGGGATCCAAAACGGATTTTGTGCCGCAACTTGGGCCCATTTTTGCAGGGAAAAAGCTTTTCCTCCCGGCCATTTGTGTGGCATCAGGGCGGGTTTCAGGCGGCGGGGCCAACGTTAGCCCCCAAAAGGGGAACCCCTTGTCCACGGGAAATTTTTGGAAGCTCGGGCCTTTTTTCAAATGAAAAAAGGCGTGGATTTGGCCAGGAATTTCCACACACCAAAAGCCTTAGGCTCAGACATATCAGCCATGACGCCTCACCCAAACTGGAAAAATGGGGGTCTGGGTTTTAAACTATCTGCCACAGTCCCCTTTTTTTGATCCGCCACCCCCCCGGGTGCCACAAAAATTTGCTGACAGTTTCTCCATCTGCCCCCAAAACCCTCTTTACCCGGCGACTGGTTAAAAGGGCCCCCCACCTCCACACTTTTCATTGGCCCCTGTTTTGACCCCGATCGGCTGCTGTGGCGCGCCGTGACCTACCCACTTTCATTTGCAACTGTTTGACCTCAAAGCTTTTGGGCCCCCGCCGTCACCTCCACTCTTTTTCATTTGGGGCCCCTTTGGGCCGAAAATTTCCCTTTTTTTCCACCTCCAGAAGGCATTGTGCCCCCTTTCTTTACCCCCATGCTCTCTTTGGGTGCGCCCGACCTCCACCAAATCTATCATTGGCCCCCTTCTCGACCACAAAGGGTTCGTCTGGCTGCTGCTTGGACATACACAAATGTCATTGTGCCACTTTTTTAACCTCATGGCGCGTTGTTTGGGTGCTGCCTTGGCCTACAACTGTGTCCCCTTGTTTCCACGTTTTTGACCCCATGCTTTCGCCTCTTTAGCTGCCCCTGGGCCTACACACCCGCCATTTGTGGCCCCTTCCTGACCCATTTTTTTCTTTGTGGGTTTCTGCGGGACCTACACACTGTTTCCCTTGTCCACTGTCCCGACTTTATTCTGCCTGTGGCGCTGCCTTTACCTCCCAAAACTGTGTCATTGTCCCAACTTTTGGCCTATTCCCCGTTTTTTTTCCACCTCCAGAATGTCCCTTTTGGCCCCTGCCGACCTCATGCTGCTTTCGTGGCTGCTGCCGGGGAACCCACACACTGTTCATTGTTTCCACTGTCTTTACCTCAAAGCTTTCTGCTTTTGGGGGGCTGCCGTGACCTAAACCCCCACTCTGTCCCCTTGTGCCACTGTTTTTGGCCCAATGCGGCCCGCTCCTTGGGTGCTGGGCCTGCCCCCCACACTTTCCATTGTGCCACTTTCTGACCTTTTATGGCCCGCTGTTGTGGCTGCTTTCCGACCCCACACACGTGTCCATTGCCACTGTCCTGACTTCATGCTGCTGCTGGGCTGCTGCCGTGACCTCCACAAAATGTTCAATTGGGCCCCCCTTTTGTGGCCTAATTTTCCCCGTTTTTTTTCCACCCCCAAATGTCATTTGTGCCACTTGGCCCCGAAAACCCCATGCTGCTGCTGTGGCTGCTGCTGTGACCCACACCTTTGTCATTTTTTGCCACTGTTTTGACCTCAAGCTGCGCTGTGGCTGCTGCCGTGGGAAACCCACACACGTGGGCCAATTTTGCCACTGTCTGACCTCATTGCGCTGCTCTGGCTGCTCTTTTGACATACCACAGTCCCTTGTGCCCCCTGGGCTGACCCAAGCGCTGTTGTGGCTTCTGTCTTGACCACACACTGTTTCCCCCGTGCCACTGTTTTACCCCCATGCTTTCTGCTTTTTGGGGGGCTGCCGTTACCTCCACACTGTGTCATTTTTCCCCCTCCCGTGGGCCCATTCCCGTTTTTTTCCACCTCCAGAAAAGTCATTGTGCCACCCGTCTGAAACCCCATGTGCGCTGTGGCTGCTGCCCTACCTACACACTGTTCAACCCACGTTTCCCCAAAAAAATGGGGTTTTTTCTGCTGCTGTGGGCTTTTCTGCCCCAACCACACAACCCCTGTCATTGTTCCACTGTCTGACCTTTATGCTTTCTGGGCCCGGCTGGGGCCCCGGGCCTCCCCACTGTCAATTTTTGCCACTGTCGACCTCATGCTGCCCGTTGTTTTTGGGTGCTGGGCCCTGACCACACATGTGTCATTGTGCCACTGTCTACCCCAATGCTTTTCGTGGCTGGGTGCCGTGACCTCCCAAACTGGTCCCCTTTTCCCCCTCGTGGCCTTTTCCTGTTTTTGTCACCTCCAAATTTCCTTGTGCCCCTTTCTGGGCCTCATCTGTGCCCTTTGGGGCTGCCGTGAAACCTCCACACTCTTCAAATTTTGCCAAACCCCTGACCTCATTGCTGCTGGGTGGCTGCTGTAAATGACCTACACAACCCGTGGGCCTTTGTCCCACTCTGGGGGCCCACTCCGGTTTTTTCCACCTCCCCAAAAAGACAATTTTTGCCACGTCTTACCTTTGCTGCGCTGTGGCGCTGCTGGGACCTACAAACTTGTCATTGTGCCAAATGTTCCCGACCTCATGCGCTCTGTTGGGTGCTCCGGACCTTTCACACTGTTTATTGTGCCAAATGTCTGCCCCCCATTGCTTTCGTGGCTAAACCCTTTTTCCTACACAAATCTGTCATCGGGGCCAAATGTCCCGACCTCATGCTGCTGCTGTGGGTGCTTCCCAAAACCTACACACTTTTCATTGTGCCCCTGTCGAAACCCCAGCTGCGCTGTGGCTTGGGCTGCCAAACCTACAAAAACTGTCAATTTTGCCACTGTCCCACCCTTTATGGGTCTGTTTGTGGCGCGCCGTGACCTACGCACTCCCGTCATTTGGCCCCTGTCCCAAACCCCCAAGGGTCTCCTGGCTGCTGCCGGACCCCACACACTGTGTCCAAATTTTCCCACTCGTGGCCTACTCCTTTTTTTGCCACCCCAGAATGTCATTGTCCCCTGTCTGAAACCCCATCTGCCCGCTGTTGGGCCCGCTGCCGTGACCTACACACTGTGTCATTGGCCCCGTCTTACCTCATGCGCTGCTGTGGCTGCTGCCGGGGACCAAAACACTGTCATTGTGCCCCCTGTCTGACCTCATGCTGCGCTGGGCTGCCCGCCCTGGACCTACACACTCTGTCATTGTTTCCACTGCTTTACCTCATTCGCTGCGGGGGGCTTTCTGCCTGGAAACCCACACACTCCCGTCATTGTGCCCTGTCTGAAACCCCATGGGTGCCACTGGCCCGCCCCGTGAAATACACACTATGTCATTGTTCCCCCTCTGTGGCCCTCCCCCCCGTTTTTTTCCCCTCCAAATGTCATTTTGCCACTGGGCCCGACCCATGCTGCCTTTTCGTGGCTTTCCCGCCGGGGCCTACCCGTGTCATTGTGGCCCCCTGCCCGAAACCCCCTTATGGGTGCACAGGCTGCTCCGGTTTACCTTCACCTTTCAATTTGGGCCCCGTCTGGGCCTCATCTGCTGCTGTGGGTTTTCCCGCCCGGGGACCTACACACTCTTTCTTTTGCCATTTTTTTTTTTTCTGACCCCATGCTGCTGCTGTGGGTGCGGCCGGACCACAAACTGTCATTGTGGCCCCCGTCGACCTTTATGCGGCTGCGGGTCCCGCTGCTGTGACCTACACACTTTTTCATTTTTGCCACTTTTGACCCATTTTCCTGCTGCTGCGGGTGCTGCCGTGCCTACAACAAGTTCAATTTTCCCCACTCCTTTTGGGGCCTACCCTGATTTTTTTGGGCCCCCTTCCAAATGTCATTGTGCCACGTCTGACCTCATTCTGCTGATTTTGGCTGCCCGCCCTGACCCAAAAACACTGTGTCAATTTTGGCCCCCTTTTTACCCTCATGCCCGCTGCGTGGCGCTGCCGTTTACCAACACACTTTTCATTGTGGCCCGTCCTGAAAACCCCATGCTTTCGCGGTGTTCTGCTGCTGTGACCTACACAAATCCGTCATTGTTCCACTGTCTTACCTTTATGCTCTGCTGTGGCTGGTCCCCTGACCCTACACACTGTCATTGTGCCCCCCTGTCTTTACCTCATGCTGCTTGCTGTTTGGGTGCTGCTGTGACCCCACACACTTGGGCTTGTGCCCCTGATTTGGGCCCATTCTGCTGCTGCGGGTGCTGCCGTGGGCCTACACACTCTTTCCCCTTGGCCACTGTCTGACCTCATGCTGCGCTCTGGCTGCTGCCGGAACCTACACAAATTGTCCCTTATCCCAAATTTTGTTTGGGCCCACTCCCTTTTTTGCCACCTCCAGAATGTTTATTGTCCACTGTCCTAACCCCATGTGCTGGCTTTGGGTTCTTTCCGTGACCTACAAACTTTTTGGGGCATTTTTGGGCCCCTCTTTTGGCCTACTCCTGTTTTAATTTGCCACCTCCAGAAGTCATTGTTTTTCACGTCGAAACCCCATTTCTTCTGCTTGGCTGCGCCTAGACCACAAAAACCGGGCCCTTGTTCCAAATCTGACCTCATGCCGCTGTTTTTGGCTTCTTCCGTGACCTACACCTGTTTCATTGGCCCCTGTCTGACCTCAAGCTGCTGCTGTGGCTGCTGCCGTACCCCACACAAATGTTATTTTTGCCACGTCTGACCTCAAAGCTGCTGCTGAAGGGGTGCTGCCGTGACCACACACTGTGTCATTTTGCCACTTTTCCCGACCTCATGCTGCTGCTGTTGGGGTGCTGCCATGACCAACACACTGGCATTTGTGCCACTTTCCTTTTCCTCATGCGCTGCTGTGGCTGCGCCGTGACCTACACACTTGTTTTTTGTTCCCCCTCGTGGGGCCCACTCCTTTTTTGCCACCCTCCCCGAAAGCCCTTGTGGGCCCCTGTCCCGACCTCATGCTGCTGCCTGGCTTTCTTTCCCTGACCTACACACTCTATTCTTGTGCCACTTCTGACCTCATGCTGCTTGCTGTGGCTGCTGCCGTTACCTACACCCAAATTCATTTGGGCCCACTCTGTGGCCTACTCCTGTTTTTTGCCCCCTCCAGAATGCCCTTGTTCCCCTGCTGACCTCATGCGCGCGGGCTGCTGGGCCCTGACCCGCCCCACTGTGTCCTTGTTTCCATTGTCTGACCTTTTTATGCTTTCTGCTGTGGCTCTGCCCTACCTTTCACCTGTTCATTGTGCCCGTCCGGGCCTCATTTCGCTGTTGTTGGCTTTCTGCCGTTTACCTACAAAACTTTTGTCCCTTTTTGGGCCCCTGTCCCGACCTTATGCTTGGCTGCAAGTGGCTGCGCCGTGAAACCAACATTGGTGTCCAAATTTTTCCACTCTGGGGCCAAATTCCCTTTTTTGCCACCTCCAAATGTTTATTGTGGCCACTCTCTGACCTCATGCTGCTTTTGGCTGCCGGCCCCTCACCTCCACAAATCTTTCACTGAAGTTTTCACCTGAAGGGCCCCCCACTTGTTTTTTCCAGCTGTTTGCCTCGCAAGACTTTATCAGGCTATGAGTTTTTTTGGTCAGTTTTTTGCCCCCCTTTAGTCCCAGGAAATTTTTTGAGTGAAGTGAACTAAGAGCGGCGGCAGGCATGTGCTGTCATAAATAAAACACAACAAAAATATGAAGACCCAAAACCCAAACTCCCCCTGCATATTTAAGCAAGGCAAAAAAGTTTCTACAAACACCCTGCAAACCCTTTAAATCAGCCTGGAAAAAAAGCTGTTTTTTAACGTGATTCGGCCCGAAAATTTTAAATTTTGGAAAAAAGTTATTTTTTTTCCGAAAATTTGGCGAAGGAAAAGAAACGAATTTTCGGTAAATTCCCCCCATTCCTAGAAGTAACCAAATGGAAAGCAAACCCCGACCTACCCGCTTTTATTTGAAATACTAAATTGGGTACTACTTCCCCACAAAAGCCGCACTAAAATCGAAAAAACTGGCAATGGGGACTTTAGACCAAACAAGTGGCCCCTTTCCCCCCACAAAGCCCCCACCCATATGGGGGAAAACCTTTCAAAAAAAATGGAGTTTTTGTTTTTGAATTTCATCTTTCCCTTAAATTTTCAGATTTTAAAAAATCCGAAGAAACGGGGGATGGTGTTTGGGAAAAGTGCCAATAGATTCCCCCAAACTGCAAAAGGTGCCAAGCTATCCCAAAAACCCAAACCCCGCAATCCCCCCAGAGAAGGAAATTCCCGCAAAGGTGCCCAAAGGGGATCTCAAGAACAAAAACCCGCAAATTTCCCTGACCCCATTTCCGCACCCAGCACTGGGTAAACCCCAAAAGGGGGCCCGATTGTCTGCAAAAACCCCCCTGTTTTTCCCATTTATTACAAACAAAAGATGTAACAACCTGTTTTTTTATATTTTTCTAACCGGGGGG
>JAODAL010063257.1:15000-19336 GCA_025379985.1 Phyllomedusa bahiana
ACAACAGGACAGGCAAGTATACAGCAAAAAACACAGGCCACCGGGACCCCAGCACAGGGAGCCCCAGCAGAGACATGGCAGGAACGGACACACTGACGGTGCAAGGCAAGGACCGCGGCATGAACCGTGACAGATTAATAGTGTATATTGTAATACATTCCATACAGTTGATACTACCACACTTTATAGTATGCTTTGTGCTGTTTTACATTATGTGTAACTGGAAACAGATCTATTGCACACGGGTGTACAAGCCTTTACATATACTGCAGAGATGCTCACACAGTAACAGACACAGTCAAGGGCCCATTAACAATGCACATAACTTTCTCTTTTTTAACCCCTTTTCCTTGACTGGAGCTCCAAACAAAAATGATATAAATGTGAATGCACATTAATAGCCAATCTGTGGAATGAATAAACTACAATCAGGGGTGCAACTAAAACTCACAGGGTCCCAAAACAAAATGGGCCTCCACCAAGTAATAGAAAACTGAGACAGTAGCCATTAACCAATGGCATAAAACCTCACCATACATCATAGAACCCGCATGGCAAGGTCAGACAATACAAAATACCAACTCATTTCCTATACAAATGTGAAATGTTCCTGCATCCAAGTGGTTCCCCTGAATCTCCAGGCACCTCGACAACCACCACAGTCATAGCCTCACCCATGATTACAATCCCAATTTTGACTATAAGCAAAGGGAGTACTAGGCTATTTCTACACTGCATTCAATATTTTAAATCCACTGAAAATCCGACGGTACAATGTGCTGCATAGACAGCAATTAAAAATCTGTGCTGTAGTCTATACAGCATGGATTCTTTACCATCAGGTTTTAAGAACCGTGCCGAATATGCGAGCATGTTTTGTGTAAATGCCGCTGGCACCTAGGACCAGCCCATAGGGCAAACCTGCAATTGCCCGGCGGGCCGCTTGGGTCGGAGCCGCAGGGCTGGCTCAGATCGCCCGCCGAGGGGGCCGGTGTTTCCCCCCGGTGGGCCCCGAGTGCCGGGGCATGCACAGGGGCCACCAATGGTCCAAATGCAATACTGTCACCCCTGTGCCAGATGGCCGACAGGCCCCCCTCGCTGCACGGCCGGGTCATCCGACCACAGCATCAGCCATCCACGGCCGCCGCCCTGCAGCGCGCGGTGCAAGCAGGCGCCGAAGCTGAACAGCTGGGATCTATTGATCCCTCTGTTCAGCTCTCAAGGCCGCATGGCAGGGCTCGCGATGAAAGAAGTCATCGTCCTCCCGTCTCCTTGCCTGTGCCACACGTGTGAGGAGCGCCAGGCATAAGTCTCCGGACCAAGAAGAGGAAGAGGAGGGAAAGCATGGTTAGTAAGGTTTTTATGTTTTTTTTAAAACTACTTTATTGCCCTGCCTTGGCTATAAATTGCCCCCAGCCCTTAGCTATTTACTGCCCCCTGCCTGCTATATACTACCCCTGCCTAGCTAATACACCCCTCCTAGCTATATGATAACCCTGCCTGAGGCTATATACTACCTCCTGCATGGTGTATATACTGCCCTGCCTGCTATATGATGCACCTGCCTGCTATATATGCTGCCCCTTCCTGGCTAGATACTACCTCTGCCTGGCTAAATACTGCCCCTGCCCTTGTAGTATTACTGCCCCCTGCTTAGCAAGATACTCTCCTGCCCTGGCTATAAAATGCCCTGCCTGGCTTATGATGCCCTGCCTGGCTATATGAGCCCCGCTTTGGATATAACACCCTGTTGGTATATATGCCCCTGCCTGGGTTTTAAAACTGCCCCTCCTCTATAACTGCCCCTGCCTGGGTATATGATGCCCGCCTGGGTATAACTCCCTTTTCCTGTCTATTACTGCCCCCCGGCTATAAACTGCCCCCGCCTGGCTATAATCAACCCCTGCCCCGGCTATATACTACCCCTGCCCACCCCTTTAGCCCTGCTGGGTATAAACGGCCCCCTGCCTGGCTAATATGCCCCTCCGCTAAATTTTAAGCCCCCTCCATATTTACCCACCCAATGGCCCCATATATGTGCCCCATGGGCCCCCGGCTATATTACCCCGCCCCTTTGCCCTGCCTACTTACCCCCCCTTTTCCCCATTCCCTGCCCCTAAATTTCGCCCCTGGCTACCTGGGTTTTCTGGGGGCACCCTAGCTACCCAGCGTTTCTGGGGGGAGCCCTAGTTACCTGGCTAATTACTGGGCCAGTCCCAGCTCCGTGGCTAGCAACTGGGGACAGCCCCAGCTACCTGGCTAGTTACTGGGGACAGCCCTAGCTACTTGGCTAGTTACAGGGGTAGGCCCTGTCTACCTACCATATTAATGGAGGAAGCCCCTACCTAATGGGGGTCTACCTATTTACATGCCACTTATCTGACATTTTTTAATTTCTAATTTTTAGGGTCTAGCATACGCTGTTTGGGGAATTAATAGGAAAGTGCTAGAAGAGAGAAGAGTCTAAGATGTATTTGTGGTAAATTCTACAGGAACGAGTAGTGACCACTAGAAGAACACACTGCATGCTGTACCGGACAGAGAAAGAAATGGAAAGGAACGACTCATCAGGGAAGGCATCATGGAGGTTTGGGCCAGATGGAGAAGAAAAGGAGAAGAAGACAACTCCCATCAGAGATGACGTTCTCCTGTGAGTCCCTGCTGTCAGGGGTTCATTTTACTTCTAGTTGAATCAGTGCTGTATTCAATGTGATGGTGACCTGACTACTGGGGATGTGATTGGTTGTAGGTTATGTTGTTTGCTTATGTAGTGTCAGTGGGGCTTGCCCCCTGATTGTAAAAGCAAGTGCACACCTGACTCTGTGACAAGGGTTTCTCTGCACCACTATTTCTTTCTTGCTTGGCTTTTCCCCGAGCGGTTGTTTGGTTTCATTTTTTGATGCATTTTTTGTTCAGCATTAACTGCACTGCCTTTCTGCACAAAAACACACCAAAAACACATAAAAAATGCACCCAAAACACCGTGTAAAAGCACCTTTATAGTGTAGTTTATTTTAGAAAGTGGCGAGGTGCGAGAACAAGGGACATTTTTTAAGCGGATATTGTATGTGGGCTGGTGGGGACTTTAGGTGTTTTCAGGGGGCCATTAGATTTTATTCTTTCCAAAACAAACAAGATCAACCATTGACTTGGGTCTGTCTGTCGGAATGATGTTGTAACCGATGCTGAGTGCACTTTGTTGTTATTTATGCACCTACCATTGGATTGAACTTGACTTCTGTCATTATGGGTAACAGGCAGAGAAGGTCAGGACAGGCAGCAGATGTAGCTTGTGGAACAGTACCTTGTAAACACACCAGAATACACTTTTGCAGTTCAATTTTAGTAATGTTGCTCACATAGGTTACTGTTAGACAATGGTTTGACTGAACATTTTTTAAAAAAAGAGTTAAGGACATTTAGTTTTTTAAGGGTTTTTAGAGATTAGCTTTCTGTTTAATGATGCTTCTGGTCTGGCGACACCTCTAATGTGGCATCTCTTCAAGTATTATGGTAACTGTGAGTGATACCACACTGGGAATGCTGTTGACTAGCGGTAATAAAATGTTCAACAGCTAACCATGTTAGTAGTTAGAAAAGTGGTAACATCCCCCTACCTCTACAGAGTAGGCAATCAGGATGTGCTGTGTGCATCTGTACAGGCTGGCTCTGAGAAATAGCTGCAGCGTGAGAAAGATAGGGGATACCTTTTCCTTGTCATACTCTAGCCCTGGGTTTTCATTTTCCTATACAGATAATTAATAATTACACTGCAACATTTGCAAATGTGCAACCTAAAAGTGACATGTGATGTCTAGTGTTGAGCAATTATTATCGACAAAGTTGAAATCGGCACGGTTTTTATGTTGATCGGATTTTTTCAATCACGCGATAATTTAGGTGAAAATCTGCGCATTTAAACTATTTAATATGCGCCATTTTCAGCGTTCCTGTCATTTTGGCGGCCAGCAAATCAGCTTGAGAATATGAGCAGAGTGAGTTGGGTGTTGCGACGGCTGGAAAAATCACAGACCTCGTTTTTTTCATAGAACAGCCCTTCCTGTTCAGCTCAGTGTTTTGTCTGTGTATCATAAGAGCAGGACGTGTGCTCGGTCTCTCTCAAAACAGCTCAGCGAAACTGTTCTATTTGTTCACACAGACAACAATGCTTTTAGCTGTGAACATTAGAACTTAGGTAGATTAGAGATTTGCAGATTTAGTTACTAAGGCTGAGAATTTTAAAGGAGCATCTAGCGCTGTACAGCCGTGGGCGGGAAGGAGGTGGGGGGGGGGGGGGTGCAGGCGAACAAAAACAACGAAGGCCTTTAAAAGGGAA
>JAODAL010063258.1:0-19336 GCA_025379985.1 Phyllomedusa bahiana
CAATACTACAGGCCCTATTCAAAAAAAAGTTGTTTCTAACAGACATTTTGTTTTTCAAAAATTGCCAAAGGCTCAAGGTCATTTTTTGAATTTTGGGGCATTTTGCTGTGACATGCACTATATACAGTCCTTTTCAAAAAATTTGTTTCTAACAGACTTTTGTTCTTCCAATTGTCCAAAGTGGCTCAAGGGTCATGCTTTGAATTTTTGGGGGCATTTTGCTGTACATGCAGCTATACAAAGGTCCTAATTCAAAAAATGTTGTTTCTAACAACATTTTTTTCCAATTTCAAAAGTGGCTCAAGGTATGGGCTGTCAAAAGGGGAATATAGGGACACTGTTAAGGGACACATAAGAAAAATTACTTGTTTTTGCAAGATCTTTAACATAGCTTCAATCCTTTATTAAAACAACCCTTTTAATACAATGAAAAAAAAAAACAAAGACATGGTGGGTTTCCCCTATTTTAAAAAATGTGTTTTCTAAAATTTAAAAGTACTAAAAAACTTGCATGTACAAAATAGCGGGAAAAAAAATTTTCCCCTGAATTGTACAAGGGAGGACAGGAAAACTTGCCCAAATTTGGGGTTATTCAAGGAATGGAGTAGGATACGGACAAAAACAAAGTACAGAGACAATTTCCTCCAGCACTTGAGTAAAATAAAAAAGAAGCCAAGAAAAAGGGGCCCCGGGGTGTAAAGAGCGTTAACCACCAGTTTTTCCCAAAGTGAAGCTCAATGGGCCCGCACTCATAACGGGGGCAAGCGCACCAGCTTGACTTTTTATGAGGAAAAGGGGCTGGAGTTCTCACACTTCCGCTTCCGACTCTGTTTCCCCACGACAGTTTTTTTGTTGCTTGCTCATCGGGGCATTTTAACCTCGTGTTAAAAATAAAACGGAGCACCTGGGCTCTCACCGCCCCCACGAAAACCCGGGCCCGGGCATGTTGTGGCACAGGACAGTTTTAGTCAATGTCCAGTTCAACTAAAATGGTGGTTGAAATACCCCTTTTTTCCGGAATTTTGAAATTGGGGGGTCAACGGGTTTTAATGGTCATACTGGGGCCCCGGTAAGGACATTATTGTCCATTTCAACAAAAATGGGTTGAAAGACCCCTTTTTCGGCCCTTTTTTAAACTGGGGGTCCCGACAGGTTTAATGGCATTCTGCGGTACGGGACGATTAGTTAGTGTCCATTCAACTAAAAGGGTGGTTGAAAGACCCCCTTTTGCGGCATTTTTTTAAATCGGGGTCAGCAGGTTTCGGGCTCATGCTGCGTTCCAGGACAGGGATTTTCAATGTCCATTCAAGAACATGAGGTTTAAAATCTACCCCTTTCTGGCACTTTTTAATTGTGGGTGATGCGGGTTTAAGGGTCATGCGTGGTACAAGACAGGGATAGTGAATGTCTGTGACTTTTTTTTCTGTGATTTTTTATAACCTAATTTGTTGCCAAAGTAGCAGTATCCTTTTGACTGTTGTGGAGTTAATTTTCAGTTCTCCACCTTGTTTGGGGTTTAATAAGAAGGTGTTGTTGCTCTCCCATAAGACTTTAATGGAATCGCTCTTAATCGATGCTCACTATCAAAAAACCTTATCGATACCCCCCCGCCCCCCCCCCCCCCCGACTATCGTCGATTCGTTTTAAAACGCAATCGCTCAACACTATCCCTGTCATCATATAATTGCTAAATTAAATTTTATTTTGTATTCACTCCAAGCATAAAAACGCAAGGTTGGATTTCCAACAACAAAAAGGGAAATAGGAGAGAGTTTTTTCCTTTTGTATATAAATCCAATTTTTTGGGAACACATTGAGAACCATCTTTGAAGAGACATTAGAATTTTAATGAAGCAGTTGGGGGGGGGCACCTACTATTGAAAAAAACACAGATGTAGATTTCCTGGATTGGGAGTGAAAGAGGGGGTATCAATAGTGTCCACAGATTATCTTTCAGTTTGGTGCCACAATGAAAGGCCTGCTCCAAATAATGCTGATTTTGAGCACCAAATTAGGAAAGCTAGGCCACCTTTTTATGACTAAATATGGGCAGGTCTTTTTTAATTCTAGGCCTCGCCATTCCAAAAAACTTTTCAAGTAAATGTTGAAATTTTATGAATCAAGGGGAAGGAAGTAAATAGGGGGAAGCCCTGAAAACAAAAAAAATTTGGGAAGCAAAGACATCTTCACAACTTTAAATTTCGGATCCAACAAATTAGAGGAAGAAAAACGTTTGATTCCGATCTAATAAACTGTATAAATGTTGAAATTACTTTAAATAGTTAGAATGGGGGTAGGAAGACTTTAATGCCAAAAAATCAACATGCGCTCCCCAATTAAATCCAAGAGATCCTATTTAAAGTTGTTGAGCGACACATTGTCACGAAACAGAAAAATTTTTTAGATCTTTTTAATTTAAAAAAAGGAAAGTAGTAAAAAAATTTTAGAATTTTAAAATTTCTTCAAGGGAAAGGGGAAAGGGGTCGGGGGTTATAAGCATCACATCATCAGCATATAAGTTTATTTTAGATAAAACATTATTAATTGTAGGCCTGATAAAAGGGGGGTTGCTCTAATATGTTCAGCTGGGGGCTCCATGCATAACACAAAAACAGGGGGAAAGAGGCATCCCGACGCTGCCATTTGAAATATCAAAAGGGGGAAGAAAAAAACCGGAAGTGAGGACTTGTGCTGAAGGCGTGGAGTAGAGGGACTTTAAGCATCCAAGAAAAACCTGACAACCCAAAATTTTATCAAGACAGAGCAAATTTAAAACCCCATTAACCCTACAAAGGTTTTTTTTCTTCATCGAGGGACAAAAAAGCCACATCGAGAGGGAAGACCAGCAACTGTACAAATCAATGGGCGCCGAGCGTCTCAGCCGCCTCCCTGAATGAACCCCACTTGATCTTTATAGATCGGGATAACTAATGAATTAAGGCGGGGGAAATAAGTTTTGCGATTTTTAATTCTAAATTTAAAAGGGAAAGGGGCTATATTTAGATGTTGATCTGGAGCTTAACCGGGTTTGGGTTTGTATTTAAATTGCCACAAGGATTTCCCTTTTAATGGTTTTTTTTTAAAAATATCTCATTACAAATGATGTTAAAGGGGAGGGAAAGAAGGTCTGAGAAGATTGGGTATACTCATTAAAAGGGCCATCAGCCGGGGGGCTTTGTTTTTTTACATACCGTATCTTCTGGACTTGGGCTGGGAAAAAGGGGACATTAAAATTTGGGCTAGCTGGGCACTAGATAGTCTGGGAGATTTAACAGAATTTAAGAAATATTAATGTCTCTCAAGGGGGGGGGAATGTTCGCTCTTTTTAAAGGTTTATAGAGATTAAGTATATCACGAAGTAAAATGAAATGTCTATGGATTTATTATTTTCCCACCATTGATGAAGAGAGGTAGTGTTCTGTTTTGGGGGGAACCGTTTCACCCCCCTTTTCGCCAACATTTGCGGGCCTTCCCTTTGTAGATAAATTGCCATTTAAATTTTGGCCAGGTTGAACTCATATTTGTAAAGATACATTGTTTTTAATTTATTCTTCAAATCTACTAGGGAGTTTTTGTTTTTGGGGAGGACAGTTTAAATGCTTTGTCTTTTTTCTCAATATCAACAATAACTCACAGGGGGCTTTTGGCGTTTCCTTTTTTTTCCTACTTGCTACTTGATAAATTACCCTAAAAAAGGGTTTTTATGGCACACCACAGGGAGCTACTAGAGGAGACAGAAGAGTTTTTAGTTGAAAAAATTTTAATCTCAATGAAATATATGACTGATCTCCTGTTTTTAAAAGAAAATTTTTGAGGGGCCAAAGGAAGTTTTTTGGGGGTCGAATTTTTGGGGTTCTAGGGACATTTTAAAAGGGCATGTCAGACCATTGAAAATATCCAATATCTGAGAAAAAGCTCATTTAAAACTATTTTATCTAGTAAAAAAAATCGATTCTAGAGGGGACATTTTAAGGGCAAAAAAAATGTATAATCTCTCTCCGGGTATTAAAACCTCCAGATGTCAGAAGGGCTTCTTTTAAAAATATATTGAAGATCATTTTTCAAGGTTAGTTTGAAGCCAGACCTAACCAATTTTGCCAAAAAACTGAATTAAAATGTCCTCCAGGATAACCCACCTCTTCTAATGCTCTTTGCCTTTTTAACAAATTCTTAATGAAGGTAATTTGGTTCCATTTTGGGGCAAAATTGATGGAGGTATAGGTTTGGGGTTAATTTCCCGACAAAAATAACATAGTGACCTTCTGGGTCAGTAATAGATTTAAAAGAGAGAATGAAATAGAAAGCTTTTTTTAGAATTCTACACCCGCTTTTTTTTTGGGGATGACTTTAAAAAGTAAAGGGGAAAATTTTTTTTTTTTCAAACTATGCTATCTTTAAAGTGAATGTGTTTCTTTTAAGCAAATAATATCTATAATTGTATTTAAGTACATCTCTCCAAAGCAAAGAGCTTTTGAAGGGAATTTAAAACCCCTTTAAAATATATTAAGAAGTTTAAAAGACATGAGGAAGTAGGGGAACACGCAGGAGCTACATGATATGTTAGATATAAACCCTGAAAAAAAGAGGGGTACAACAAAAAGAGTAAATTTATCCACATTAGACAAACCCAAAAAAAAGAACATCGCAAAAAAAAGTCATTGCAAGAAAAAATTATTCCTAAAAAGGAAAAATATTGTGGAAAGTCCGCCCCTTTAAAACCCAAAAAGGGAAAAAACAGATTCAAAAAAAAAAAAAAAATAAAATTTTAAAAAGATGAAAACAAATTTTCCCAACAGGCTTCCCCATGGGGGACACAACCAAAAGGAAATGAAGGCAATCATCCAAAATCTTTGGCTACTGTGGAAGGTTTTTTCCACAAGGGGGGGATCATCCTGGATGTTCTTTTTACGGGCAGGGCGGGTTCTTTAGAAATCAACTTCCAAATTTTTTAAAAAAAAGCAGGCCCCTTCTGGGGACTACAAAGAATTGGGGACCATCTCAACAACTAACTTTCTGAAAACCCCATCTGAGTGAATATCTCTTCCCGTAAAGCTTGGGGGTAAGGCTGGAACTCCCGTCTTTTGAGCATGGGACTGCTGAAAGGCCGGGGAAAAAGGGAAAATTTTCTGGAAGCTTTTGGTAATTTTTTCATTTTTCGGAGAGCTCTTAAAAGTTTTTTTTTTGTTGTAAAAAGGGTCCAGCAATAGGTCCCTCGGACTTTGTGGGTAGTTTTTCGGTTTTGGGGTCCCATGTAACCGTCTATTATCACTCCCTTTTATTTACACCCGGCAGTACTAGACCATAAGGTCTGTTTTTTTGGGAAGTTTTAGTGCGCAGGGGTTTAAAAATTTGGATGCCACGGACTCGACATTGTTGCGGCAACCTACTTCAGGGCTGAACTTTTGGGTGAAAACCTGACCCCCTTTTCCATAGACTATTGGCGCGATTAAGGGATTTTGAAGGCAGCAAACTCTGACATCTTAGTCTCAACGGCTCAGTTTGGATGCAAGAGACTGAATATCTTGTCTCAATTTTCCCATCATTCTTCAGGTCAGATTGTATAGAAGTGCGAAATGGGGAAAATTGATGAAGCAATCAACGGGGAAGGTTGGGGGTCCAAAGGGTCCGCGATCTAGGTCCACTGAACTGCTCTTAAGAAGGAGTGGGAAGGAGGGGGGGGGAAAGTGGCCCCCCTTTTGGACGAAGACGGTCTGTGAGATGAAAAAAATTCTTGGGAACTTATTGGCTTAGTCTTTGGATTTTTTTTTGTAGTGCCTCCCCCTTTCGGAACGGAGATTTGAAAGACTGCACGGGCCCCGTAAGAAGTTGGTTTAAGATATAAAGCTTATTAGAAGGAGGGTTTTTGTTGTTTTTTCTTTTTTCCCCTGTTCTCCTTTTTTTTATCAGGGAGATAGTATAAGCTGCTTCTAAATAAGCAGCAAAAAAAAAGGGTACTTCTGACAGTGATTGTAAACACTCTCTGCAGGTAAAGTCTCTAAGGGGATGTAGGGGCCGTGATGATTCAGGGGCCAGGCCTGAAATAAAAGTGCTTTTTACAGGGGGTTGGGGGATCAGAAAAGCCTAAATAACTCAGGGTTTAAGGGGAGACTTTTGATATAATACGGGAGAGAATTAGCAAAAAGTCCTGACAGTGGAGGGGTCTGGACACTTAAAGGTTTTAAAAGACACTGAGCACAGCACTTCTGACTGATTTCCCCCACTAAAATGATTTCCGATCACCATGCTTCCCAAGAAGTAGCAAGTCCAGGCACTGAAACGCAATACTTTATCAGGGCTTATGGGGGCTGCAGAGAAAGGTTATAATATCTCAACTGAGATTTGACTTCAGAGGGGATATTCGCATGACTCAGCAGGGAAATTTCTGGGAATGGAGGAATGCGCACTGCAGGGAAAACGAACAGGCACAGCACGCTGATTAAAACCACTAAAATTCTCTTGAGCACCATGCTTTTCCAAAGGGGTGGCAGATAAACTTTATATAAAGCAGACATGTCTGCATACTTTGTAGGGATTTTTAGTGAGGCCAGCAGCCCCGGGAAAGGTACGTTACAAACCTACCTTAGTAAAGAGAGAGGTTCCCAGAGTTTTTTAAAAATTTCTTCGCCCAGTCCATTGAAATACAGACCCCGGTTTTTACAGGGAAAAAACTGGGGTACATGTCCTCAGATTTTTTTTTAGTTTTGCAGGATGTTTAAAGGGGTTTTTTGGGCGCAAAAGGGGCGTAAGGGAGCCACCCGCACAGGTCTGCTCACTCCTTTCGGGCCCCGTCCCCCTGTTTTGGAATTTTTTTTACGGACCAAAACAAATGGAAAACCCACATTTTGTATTTCGGATGCATAACAACCTTAGAATACAATAAACCCTTATTTACCGAAGATTGAACGCCGTAAAAGCAAATCACCCAGAAACATGGCTAAAATATGTTTTTTTTTTCACAATTTGTCCCACTTGGAATTTTTTTGCGGTTTCCCAGTATATTCTATAGTGTAGTGAATAACACCATTAGAAAGTACATCTTGTCCCGCAAAATAAAAGCCCTCATCTGTCTATGTAGGTGGAAAAATAAAAAAGTTATGGCTTTCAGAAGGCGAGGAGGGAAAAACGAACGTGTCACAAAAGAAAAACGTCGGGTCCTGAAGGGGTTAAAGACTTCATCAATAGCACAAAACATAGACTGCATGGCATTATTTTTATACAGCACATTTTTGCTTATCGAGATACTTAAAGACATGAATGCATTTAAACAATACAAATAAATTCAGACAAATTAATAATAAATATATTTTCTTTACAGTTTCTGAATCTTAAACCTTTAACCCTTAGTTATCAAAAGGCAAAAATACATAGTATGAGTAATAAAAAAGGCTTTTAGCCCAACCAGCCCAAAACAGCAGTTTTCAGCTCTTTCCACAGATTCTCAATTGGATTCAGGTCTGGACTTTGACTTGGCCATTCCTGGATATATTTATTTGTGAACCATTCTATTGTAGATTTTGCTTTATGTTTAGGATCATTGTCTTGTTGGAAGATAAATCTCTGCCCCAGTCTCAGGTCTTTTGCAGACTCCAACAGGTTTTCTTCCAGAGTGGTCCTGTATTTGGCTCCAACCATCTTCCCATCAATTTTAACCATCTTCCCTGTCCCTGCTGAAGAAAAGCAGGCCCAAACCATGATGCTGCCACTACTATGTTTGACAGTGGGGATGGTGTGTTCAGGGTGATGAGCTGTGTTGCTTTTATGCCAAACATATCATTTTGCATTGTGGCCAAAAAGTTTGATATTGGTTTCATCTGAGCTGAGCCCCTTCTTCCACAAGTTTGTTGTGTCTCCCAGGTGGCTTGTGGCAAACTTTAAATGAGACTTTTTATCGATATCTTTTTATGGCCACTTTTCCATAGAGGCCAGATTTGTGCAGTGTACGCCTGATTGTTGTCCTATGGACAGACTCTCCCACCTCAGCTGTAGAACTCTGCAGTTCATCCAGAGTTATCATGGGCCTCTTGGCTGCATCTCTGATCAGTCTTCTCCTTGTTTGAAATGAAAGTTTAGAGGGACGGCCGGGTCTTGGTAGATTTGCAGTGGTCTGATATTCCTTCCATTTCAATATGATCGCTTGCACAGTGCTCTTTGGGATGTTTAAAGTTTAGGAAATCTTTTTGTATCCAAATTCGGCTTTAAACTTCTCCACAACAGTATCACGGACCTGCCTGGTGTGTTTCCTGGTCTTCATGATGCTCTCTGCGCTTTAAACAGAACCCTGAGACTATCACAAAGCAGATGCATTTATACGGAGACGTGATTACAAACAGGTGGATTATATTTATCATCATCAGTCATTTAGGACAACATTGGATCATTTAGAGATCCTCACTGAACTTCTGGAGGGAGTTTGCTGCACTGAAAGTAAAGGGACCGAATAATATTGCACACCCACTTTTAAGTTTTTTATTTTTACAAAAGTTTAAAATATCCAATAAATTTCGTTCTACTTCACAATTGTGTTCCACTTGTTGTTGATTCTTCACAAAAAAAATTACAATTTTATATCTTTATGTTTGAAGCCTGAAATGTTAGAGCCTGCTTGTGCTCTCCCCTGAAGGGATTAGTACACATCGTTGTAGGAAATCTTCAGTTTCTTGGCAATTTCTTGCATGAAATAGCCTTCATCTCTCATCACAAGAATAGACTGTCGAGTTTCACATGAAAGTTCTCTTTTTCTGGCCATTTTGTGAGTTTAATTGAACCAACAAATGTAATGCTCCAGATTCTCAACTAGCTCAAAGGAAGGTCAGTTTTATAGCTTCTCTAATCAGCAAAACTGTTTTCAGCTGTGCTAACATACTTGCACAAGGGTTTTGAAGGGTGTTCAAAATATTCAATAGCTTTCTTACACAGTTAGCAAACACTATTTACCATTAGAACACTGAAGTGATGGTTGTTGGAAATAGTGTATTTCTGATTCATTCAATTTTAGCTTGATTGATAAAAACTATGCTTTTTTTTCAAAAATAAGGAAATTTCTAAGCGACCCCAAACTTTTGAACGGTAGTTTGTATATATATTGCAAGTAAGTTTGTTAGTGTTTTTTGTTTAGTTACATCACCTTTCAATTTATATACTGTTTGAATAAGAACAAGTAACAACTTGTCCACATGACTGTAAACCTTCTGAGTTACTGTAAATAGATAAGGGTATTTCAGAAAAGGAGAGCATACTCAGACTAGTTTGGAGCATGCAAAGTCCTTCATTATTTTCAGTCCATACATGGTCAGTATTGACTTGGCCAGGAGATGCCGGGCAGTGAATTGGATGCACACCTGCGTAATATTTTGAGGAGACTACCTCCTCTTTGTTTCTAAAATGAAAATGCGATTGCATGTATACAAAAAATTATGAATTTAGAAATAAAGAAAGAAAGCAAAATATAAAATAAGTGTTGTCTACTTTGCAAATACGTTTGATTCAGTACATGGAACTAGGAGGAGGCTCATATGTAGACCATGAAGAGACTACTAAGTGAAGACTTGTTTAGCATAGAGAGTTGGAACTACACAACTTAAACGGTATTACAATACACAAACTAACTAAATAACATGTTGACTACAGATATGTCTATCTTCCTATACTGTACAATATAGAAAATTATATAACTGTGATTTCTAAGTACAGCTAGGTACCCAAGGTGAGATACAAAATATTTTTAACACAAGTTTTACTATTGCAAGTTTTATTTTCCAATTGTTTTCTTATTATAAGGATAAGAAAAGGTTTTGTGCCTTGCCTGATTTTGTCTTTGGTTTCAACAAGAAATTTCATAATAGAGAGATTTTTTACATGACAGAGAGCCAGGAATTTGGTATTTATTTTATTGATTAGATTAAAGAACACTATACAATTCATTTAAAGTAGACTGTACAAATTAAATCTAAGAGCTCAGCTAACAAAGGCTGTTTAATAAATGTCTGATCTCCCTCCAGAAATTCAATTTTGGATTATTTAGTGAAAGGAAGTCATTGTTATTTTCAATTTTTTTTGGCATTCAATTGTCTTGTTTCATGTTACTTTGAATACTAATCTACAATTCTCAAGACAAATATATTAGAATTAATGATATGTTTTAGGAAATATTGAACAACACCTGGAATGAAAATACCCAAGCCTATGCAGGAATCCATTTCAATTATCAAACCTAAAGTTCGAATCATTGAAAAGTCAAGCAGTATTGGCTGTTTCCAGTAATTGCATATTAGTCCAGTTATTTAAATCCTAAGAAGTAAAATATAAAGGTTTAAAAAATATTTTCAAAAAATGTCAAAAATTACACTTATTTTTGTTTTAAACTAATGTCAATAATAATATTATTTTATTTATTGCCTAATTTGGGGTCATGTCACAGACATGCTTCCATTTGCTGGCCTCAGAAGTTATACATGCAAGCAAAGATGGCTAAGGCCATTGATTGGTTGTACAATCACATGAAAGATGTACAGTATGTAATGTTACTCCTCGGGGACCGGCAGGAGACATTAGAGCAAAAACTAGAGACGAGCTATTGCTTTATAAATCGAGATCGGGCCGATTGCCGATTTTGAAGAATATCGTTCCGATTTCCGATCTCGATCTCAATTGATTGCCGATTTCCATTAAAGTCAATGGGAGAAGATGATCAGGTTAATTTTTATACCAAAACAGGTGAGGAGAAGCTGAAATTACCATTCATAACAGTAAACTGGATACATGGTACAACTTAGAGAAGACAATTTGGCTCTAAGAGTCACAGAAAAAAATTCAGGGGCTAAAATAATTAATTCCTTTCAATGGCTAACTGAAAAGATGAGGACAGCGTAGCTATAGGAGGTACAGTAGTAGCAGCTGCTACGGGGCCCCTTTGACACATAAGAAGACACTGGTATTATAAATGGAACATGGTAACTGGCAGGGGCCAAGAACTTGTGATATATGTGGTGGCAGCAAGAACATCCCAACGGGAAATATGGAGGTTCAGCTGGCAGGGCCATAGTTATAGGGGGTGCAGTGGTAGCCAGGGCTGCCGCCAGTCATATATTACCCGTTTCAGAGCCCCATGCAGCTAAATCAAATGGGGCCGCCACCTATTGTTAGTTCCTATTTTTAACATATCACTGGGCCCCTTTTTGATTAGGGCCTTTGACAGGAGTACTGCCCTATTGGCACCCCTGCCAGTTACCATGTGCCATTCCAATACTGGTGTCTTATTATGTGTCAGAGGGGCTTTTGGGACACCTCAGGATACAAAGCCTTGTAGCGTCTACTACCACTGCACCCCCTATAACTACACCCCTGCCACCTGAACCTCCATCTTCCCCGTTTTGATGTTCTTGCTGCCACCACATATATCACATGTACAAATCTTGCAAGCAGAGGCGTAACTTGAAGTTCTTGGACATTGGTGCAAAAAGTCAAATGGGGCTCCTGCCAGTTGCCATGTTCCACAACCTCAAATAGTCACACTCCAAACTCCACTATGGTGAAGACCAAAGAGCTGTCAAATGACACCAGACATAAAATCGTAGCCCTGCACCAGGCTTGGAAGACGGAATCTGTAATAGGCAAGCTGCTTGATGGAAAGAAATCAACTGTGGGAGCAATATAAGAACATGGAAGACATACAAGACCACTGATAATCTCCCTCTATCTGGGGCTCCACGCAAGATCTCACCCCGTGGAGTCAAAATGATCACAAGAACGGTGAGCACAAATTCCAGAACCACACAGGGGGACCTAGTGAATGACCTAAGAAGAAATGAGTATTTGAAATAAGATTTTTTTGGAACAGGACATTTACTATGGGTGTCTTTTACAGTAGCCTGTCCCCAAAACCAACAAAAATTACCTTTTTGACACTCAGAATAAAATTATCAAGAAGACATGAGTATTTAAAATAAGATTTTTTTCAATAGGACATTTACTAATGGTGTCTTTTACAGTGGCCTGATCCCAAAAGCAGCAAAAATGAGTTTTGGACACTCATAATAAAATTTGTAAGAAGAAATGAGTGTTTGAAATAAAACTTTTTTCAGCAGGACATTTACTAACAGTGTTTCTTTCCTTGGCCAAACCCCAAAACCAGCAAAAATGACCTTTTTTGACACTCAATCAAAATTTAAGACGAAATTAAGATTTGAAATAACATTTCTTCCAAGAAGGACATTTGCTAACGGTGTCTTCTGCAGTAACTGGACCCCAAAAACTGCAAAAGTGAAGTTTTGGGCACTCAGAATGAAGACAGGAAAGATACAGCCAGCAATATAAAAATACTTAACTATTGCTGTCTATGAGTTCCTAAGCTTGCTGTACCCCCACCCCCAACTAATCCAATTAGCTGCTACCGCCAGGGGTGCCAGTAGGGCAGTACTTCTGTTAGGGGCGCTAATCAAAAAGGTGCCCACAAATATGTAAAAAAACAAGAACTATTAATGAGTGGGGGCCCCATTTGATTTGGCTGTATGGGGCCCAGAAACGCTGGCTGACGCTTCAGTTCCACCCAGGTGCCCTTCTCCTTGGCTTCCTTTTTCTTCCTCTCATTTTCCTTGAGGCCCTGGAGGAAACTATCTCTGCTCTGGGAGTAGCAAATGTACTCAAACGGACCTTGATTCTTTTGGTAAGGATTTTACACTTGATCTGCTTGTTCACAATTATACCCACAGCATGCTGTGTAACATTGTAGAGCCTGCCAGTCTTGCCATGATAGCATTTATGTGGCATGTCTTTTTGCATAGTGCCAATACCCTTAATGTACACAATATCGCTCTTCTTGTAGATGCGCATGTATGTTGACAAAGGCAAAACTCCATGTTTACGGAAGGGTCTGGAGAACATATACCGGGTTCTACGCCTTTTGCCTCTTGTGTTCATCATTTTCACACCTTAAAGAGGGCGATTCCAGCGGAAAGAGAGGGATAAGCTTCCTTCTCCTTCTCTGAGAGCATCAGCGATTTGGCGTCACAGCAGACAAAATCATCCTCTTTGGCCTCTTGATTTTTTGAAATGACTTCTGATCCCAACCACATTGTGTCATCAAAGAGCTCTTCAGAATATAGATAATCTAGAGTGGGCTGTATATTGAGTTGTAACTTTGGCCCGTGTTTGCTTCAGGTGTGACTGATAATGATGATGATGACATTTGTGGTCGTGACTGAGTGGAAGAGGAGGTAAAACCGCTGGATGCAGGTTGTGTTAACCACTGAAGAACAGATTGGCGACATTCTTCAGTACTGAGATTCATAGGCAACCGACCAAGCGATGGCAGGCCTGACGGTACTGCGACTGATGATGTGCTGGCTTGTATGTTGTTGGGAGGAATGCCTAGTCGCTTACCTCTAGCTCCACGTCCTACACCCCTCCTTGCTTGCTTACCACCTATAGTTATACCATGTTCAAAAATATAAATATTAAAATGGTAAAGATTTGGTAATGGTCTGTTATGCAAGAACTCTATCCCCAACACTGGAGAAAGGAAGTTTTTTTTAATCCCACTAATTTCCAGCAAGCAAACAGGATCTCAAATATATTTCATTCCATTGTAAATTTGCGGACGGTATATTATGCAATATCTGTAGCAACAAATACCAAGATAGACCTTTGGGGCCCTCAACAAAATTTAAAAGAAACAAACACTTTTTGAAATAGATTTCTTTCTATAACAGATATGGTAAAAGTGGCTTAGGTGGCTGTAGTACCCCCAGAACTGAAAATATGACCCTTTGGTCACTGAATCAGATCTGTTGCAAGCAGCCTATACAGTGGTTTGTAGAAATGTTGAACAACCACTTTAATCTTTAAAAGACTTAAAGTCTCCAGACAATTTTCACTTTTTAAATTGCCATATTAAAAGTGGGTTGTCCACCTCATAAAAATTAATTGAATCCTTTACTGTCATTTGAGTATGTCATAACATTGGTAAGGGACCATCTGCTAATAGCAGCAGACACCCACCGGTAACAGCAGGAAATGGAGCCGGCCTGCTGTTTAACTCATTAAAGGGAACCTGTCACATATGTTGTGCCCCCCTTGTTGAGGATAGCACAAGCTAGTGTCACACCTGCTGTTTCCAGCACTGTGCCCCTTATTCTGTAAGATGTAGCAGTTTTAGAGCTTTTACCCCTCAAATATTATTCATGAGCAGATATTAGCCCCACCCACCAAAAGCTACCTCCGCCTACTGACAGTTATTCACATGTTTATACCTATTCAAAGTAATAGGTTTGTCAGTTGAGGTGGGCAGGGCTAGCCTCAGGTGGGCGGGGTTTGAAAAAAACTGACACTCTGAAGGACTCTTCGAATGACTCTTCTGGCTGAAAACTGCAGATTTGAGCATTAAATACATGAAAACTACAGCATCTTACAGAATAAGGGACACAGCGCTGGAAACAGCAAGTCTGACACTACCTTGTTCTGTCCTCAGCCAGGGGGGCAACAACTATGTGACAGGTTCTCTTTAAGCAGTGTTCACAGCCGCGGCATCTAAATGAATGAGAATTGCTGAGGCGCACCGTTTCTCATTTCGAATGGCACCTCGTGTGAGAACGTGGGTTACCGAATGTTGAACATGGTGGCTAAAAGGCTTCCATCACCACAATGTCTCCTGCTATTTTTGTTCACGTTTCAGCATTGTTTATAAAATGCAGATGGGTGCACAAATAATATATATATATACACTCACCGGCCACTTTATTAGGTACACCATGCTAGTAACGGGTTGGACCCCCTTTTGCCTTCAGAACCGCCTCAATTCTTCGTGGCATAGATTCAACAAGGTGCTGGAAGCATTCCTCAGAGATTTTGGTCCATATTGACATGATGGCATCACACAGTTGCCGCAGATTTGTCGGCTGCACATCCATGATGCGAATCTCCCGTTCCACCACATCCCAAAGATGCTCTATTGGATTGAGATCTGGTGACTGTGGAGGCCATTTGAGTACAGTGAACTCATTGTCATGTTCAAGAAACCAGTCTGAGATGATTCCAGCTTTATGACATGGCGCATTATCCTGCTGAAAGTAGCCATCAGATGTTGGGTACATTGTGGTCATAAAGGGATGGACATGGTCAGCAACAATACTCAGGTAGGCTGTGGCGTTGCAAACGATGCTCAATTGGTACCAAGGGGCCCAAAGAGTGCCAAGAAAATATTCCCCACACCATGACACCACCACCACCAGCTGAACCGTTGATACAAGGCAGGATGGATCCATGCTTTCATGTTTGTTGACGCCAAATTCTGACCCTACCATCCGAATGTTGCAGCAGAAATCGAGACTCATCAGACAGGCAACGTTTTTCCAATCTTCTACTGTCCAATTTCGATGAGCTTGGGCAAATTGGAGCCTCAGTTTCCTGTTCTTAGCTGAAAGGAGTGGCACCCGGTGTGGTCTTCTGCTGCTGTAGCCCATCTGCCTCAAAGTTCGCCGTACTGTGCATTCAGAGATGCTCTTCTGCCTACCTTGGTTGTAACGGGTGGCTATTTGAGTCACTGTTGCCTTTCTATCAGCTCGAACCAGTCTGCCCATTCTCCTTTGACCTCTGGCATCAACAAGGCATTTCCGCCCACAGGACTGCCGCTCACTGGATGTTTTTTCTTTTTCGGACCATTCATCTGTAAACCCTAGAGATGGTTGTGCGTGAAAATCCCAGGAGATCAGCAGTTTCTGAAATACTCAGACCAGCCCTTCTGGCACCAACAACCAAGCCATACGTTCAAAGGCACTCAAATCACCTTTCTTCCCCATACTGATGCTCGGTTTGAACTGCAGGAGATTGTCTTGACCATGTCTACATGCCTAAATGCACTGAGTTGCCGCCATGTGATTGGCTGATTAGAAATTAAGTGTTAACGAGCAGTTGGACAGGTGTACCTAATAAAGTGGCCGTGAGTGTATATAATATATATATATATATATATATATATATATATATATATATATATATATATTTGTACATTGAGTCCCCTTAGAGTATTAGACCACTAGAGGAAAAGCTCGTTTGTGCACCTATATATAGTACAACCCACAAAAATGCACCCTCATTCAGGTCCGTACCTTGTACAAAAAAGTTAATGGTCACAGAAAATGTTTAGATTTTTTTACTGCACTAAAAGATAATGTAAACCCTACATATTTGTTATTACCAGTTGCATATCATCCAGTGGTGCATTTCTCCGGTCTCCTGTTGACACGCCGTCACTTCTAACACACTAACTTGCATTACTGTTTGGAGCTGTTCACTTCCAAATAGTGATGTAAGTTAGAGGCACGTTACTGCTGCATTTAATCAGGGGCCACAGCAGTGAAGTTATATTAACAGAAGATCGAAGAGATACACCTCTGGAAATGGGGATTCTCAGAAGGTGAGTATGACTTTTCAATGTTTTACACAAAGGTGTTGTCTCACCACATTGTTTCATAGAGCCAGCAGCATTCTTTCATTCAAGCATCCTGTGATGTCCTGATCAGGCTGTGGGTAATTAGCATATAAACTCTGTGTATGCAGACTTCACTAATTGGTCTACCTTAGATAAATCCATGCTCTGAGGTCCAGAGAAGCTTCAGAGCTAAAGTAAACAGTAGTCATTAGTGTCTTTTGTCTGAAAGATAAATAACAACAAACTCTCAAGCTTGCCACTTTCTATGCCTTGACCGTGTGATAAATCATCCCTGCTATCAAAAAAAAACAGCGGGGGAGGCAGGCAGACCAGATGGTAACTAGAGAAACCTGAGTGCCCTCAGAAGATGATAAAATCATTTGTAGCTCCTCAACAAAAAAAATAACAAAGCAATATATTTGGAAAATCTTTGCGGTGACGTAACCTCTTTTAATTACTTTACCAGGAAGTGAATAACCCATTCAAGTGTGATTTATTTATTTTTTTTACTTCATCTGTCTTCTCTTTTATGTGACAGGTAATAAGATACAACTTTTTTTATTTTTAAATATTTTACATGAAAAATAGACAACAAAATGAAAAAAGACATGTTCATTTTAGCCCTTACTAGGCACATTTATATATCTGGGGGTTTTTAAAATGGGCCCTAATCCCCTCGTACAGGCCCTTTTTTTTGTAGATATATATAAAAAAAGGGTAAAAAAAAGAACACCTTGTGAATTTAATTTATTTTGGGTTTTTGTGATAGTGTCACGATCATCAATTTTTTGTGGGCCCCCCTTTTGGATTGAGTCTCAAAATAAAGCTGGGGATTCAACCCCGCAACCCCAATAGAGTGATCAGGACTTCACAATAAGGAAACCCCCCAGTTTGCAGCTCCCAGCATAACTTCTAATAGCAAGAGCTTTAGGATAGGTGAAGCTAAGGCTAGAGTAGGTGAAGTCAAGACAAAAAAAAAAAAAACAGGCAGAAGGTCAGGACAGGCATCAAATAAAGAAAATTATTAGTAAGAGAATCATGTCACCACCTTGGATACACAATTTTAGTACACCATTATAATTTACCAGATCAAAAGAACTTGGGGCACATTAAAAAAGGGGTTTTTCCCCTTTTTTTCTGGCAAAAAATGCACCAAACGACCCAGCACGTGTTATTGCTCCAAATGGATGTGTTAGTGCATTGTTCGAAAGGGGCTCAACACTTTCTAATCCCTAAAAAAAAAAAGGTTTTTAGGGGCGTGTCGCCCCACACTCAAATATTAGCACATCTTAATGTGGTTCGGAAAAACAGGGCATTACTTCCGACGGGCAACTACTAAAGGGGTTCCTAGCCCGAGGAAGAAGGAAGTAGATTTTTTTGAAAGGGCAAAATTTCCAAAAACATTTCTAAACTACACCAGTACTTAAATAAAAAGTAATTCTTTTAAAATTTTTTAAAATTTGTATAAAATTTAATTTTTTAAATTAATAAAAATATAAAATGAAAAATTAAAAATAAAAAAACACACTACCCCTAAAAAAACGGGTCTAATATTTAAAGGGGCACCCAAATTTTGGGGGTTACTAGCCCCTAGCAAAATCGGAACCGGGGCCTATTTATAAAAAAGTCGCGTAAACTTTTTAAAATTCCCCATAGCAACCAAAAAAGGGCTTAGCTTTATTTCCCCACACTGTTTAAAAAAAAAAGCTAACTTTGTTTGGGTTGCCGGGCAACTAGACATTCTTACTGTTAGACGTTTTGAAAATCACCCCACTATTTTAACACAAGTGATTCCATGGCCCCTTTTGGCAGTTTTCCTGTAAATAAAAAGGTGCCCCCTGTTGCAAAAAGCATCACTAATACCTTTACCCTTTCATCTTGTGTCACCAAAGAAAAAAATTTTAAATTTTTCTTTTCCGTAAATCTCAGAGTAATTTTTTGTGATACAATGTACCTGAATTTACAATACCTTGGGCGCCAATCGCTTTTGAGAGTAAGGGTTTAAAATTGCCCCAGTGAGTGTAAAAAAGGGGATAAAGCAAATGTGGCCAAACATTTCTGAGAAACAGCGCAATTTTGAATTTTTCCATTACTCCCAAATTTACTTATTCACTCTGAAGTGGCAAATCGTTTAAAAAACTCCAGAGCGCGAATTATTCTGGGGTTTTTCTTCTTAAGACCATACAACCCCCAAGGGTTTAATGACAATTTTGGAACTAATTTTGGGGATCAACACATTCATTCCTGTTTTTTTTTTTTTGTTTTTTGTTTTTTTTTTTTTTTGTTTTTTTTTATCTTTCCTCCCTAACATAATCATTCTTTATTTTGTAACAACACTTTATAAACCCTTCAGTGTAAGATCTCGAAAAATATGTTTTGCTAGAAATATATACACGTTTCTGTTACTAACCTAAAAAAATTTAGTTACCATTTCCGGTTTTTCCTTGATAAATGGATTTGCTTTTTATTAAGCTACCAATATACTATTTTTTTTCTTTTCAAAATCTAATTTTGGCGAAAAACCACCAAACATTAGAACGTATTGGTTAAAATTAAATTTTGCACAAGTTTTGTATATTGTCCACAATTATAGTATTCTATAATATACATTACGTTTTACTTCATCATAGGAGGTTTATCCCCTAACTCAAGTATTTCCCAATTTTTACACTTTTCTCCTCCAGTCAGGGGTCACACTTTTATGGGAAAAGTCCCCTTTCCTTTTTTGTTTATTTATTTTTTTTTTAGTAAAGGGAGACTCCCCTTTTCCCCTCGGTTTAATAAAAGGGTTAAAAGCTCTAATAGTTATGCTAATTTTCCCACTAGGACCAAATTTGGGGTTCTTCCCCCTATGGCAACAGACCATCATATTTTTTTTTGGTTTTGATTCTATTTAGATCTAGCTTGATAGGT